>OX393550.1:88546748-88784248 GCA_947650365.1 Chamaelirium japonicum
AGCCACAATTACAAGTAAATAGGGAAAATTGAGCTTTTGGACGACTTAAGAATGATGCTGAGACTTATTTCCAGAATAAAAGACGAGACCACTGATGACATATTCTGGATTGAATGATGATGATCATCATTTGATATTTGTGCCTACCTTTGGAGGAAGTCAAAAA
This sequence comes from Chamaelirium japonicum, assembly GCA_947650365.1. Lineage (NCBI taxonomy): Eukaryota > Viridiplantae > Streptophyta > Magnoliopsida > Liliales > Melanthiaceae > Chamaelirium > Chamaelirium japonicum. The sequence continues at coordinate 88,546,915 of OX393550.1, forward strand.
TGCTTGCCTTCGTTTTATCGGCAGTCATGGAGCATATAAGTCACAGGCAACTGCTTAAATAATGTCATGGAGCTTTCAGGTTCATTCGCTTAGCAAATCTAATTAGTCTTCTCTGGTGTCGGTTGTGGGGCATGTGGGTGCAAAATCTGGCTAACGCCCAACAGTGGAACCCGCAGCCCTGCCTGGGGCCCACGAGTCCGACGGTGGGACCCGCAGCCTTGCATGGGGCCCATGGGTACGACGGTGGGACCCGCAGCCCTGCCTGGGGCCCACTTGCACTATCTGGGGTCTAGTAAATCCCCCTGGGTATTTACCAAACCCCGGATATTTCTAGGAATATTTCTAGAATATTCCCCAGATAAACTAAGCCCTTATAAATAGCAAACCCTGTAAATAATTCCAGATGCCAAAATCCAAACCATAGTCCCACTTTCTGTTTTCCAGAGCTCCCCGGGCTTTCTGGTTTTCAGATCCCCTTTCCACCCTCTGATTACTTGTAAGAAGCACTCATCGGCCTATCGAGAGTAGCTCTACTGTTTACTCAGAGATAGTGGATTCAAAGGTTGCGTCTTACCGCACGGAGACGTAGGCTTCGGCCGAACTTCGTCACCACATCCTGTGTCATCTCTTCCTCTACCTTTCTACTCTACAGTGCTTTTGTGACAGCCCAGCAAGTCACCACTCAGTGCTTCGAAGCGCGCCGCATCCCGAAGGGTAAAACCTTCAATCGACTGTTGGAGGAGGGTCACGTACGATGGCCGAAATCCTCCCCCACAGTTTAGCGCCGTCTGTGGGATCACGATCCTATCAACTTACAACTTCTAAGCTTTCCAACTCCTTCGGCAGCTGCTACCGGTTGCCCGGGCAATTTGTCTGTCTCCATCAATTACACTTAAAGGGTGAAGACCGATCGATGGACCAGCCGGAGGAAAGCAGTATGCACCCAGACACTCAGCATCCAACGACTCGCTCAATGAGTTATCGGTTTGCGACAATCAACACTCGGAACAGCAACTCGCTGTTAATCCAAAGAGTCGCATGTCGGTATATCGCGTCGTCCAGGCTCAACCTCGACAATCGCCTCAACTCGCCGACCTAACTCCTCAACGCTTGGGGAAAGCGCACATCTCTCCCAGTGCTGATGCTCAAGCGTCATACCAAATCACAACCGAGGACTATCAACTCCTCACCCTCATGAAGCAGAATGCCGCTCTTATGGTGGAAAGAGACTCCCTCCGAAAGATTGTCGTTGAAGTAGGAACTGACCTCCCATGGTCTGCCGCTGGCATCAAAGACGGAGCAGACGTCTACTAGTCGATTGACAAATCTCCTACTCCTTCTAGACGATCCATCGTCGACATCACTCGACGTTCTCTCAAATCCCTCTCGAGAGGACCCTCGCCTATTCCTCCCAAGCCGACTGTCTGGGAGTGTCTCAGCGAGTCTGCTCGTCATCCCAAGTTTCTTGGCTCCGAATCATCCTCCAAGCCCTGCATCGTGAGGGATATTCGGGATGATAGGCACAACTCCAAAGTTCGGCAACATTACAATGGTGATCGAACCCCAGTTGGGCATCGGACGATGAGATGGTCCCCTCAACATAACTCCGCCCCTCTGCCGGCATCGAACCCCCGATCCCAGTCGGCTAGGTGCCGACCCGTTCGCACCATGGCGTCCCAACCAACTAGGTTACCACCTAGCTGGTTGGGCGGGGGTATATGTACAGTCGGCATACGCACACCCGACTAGCCCCTGGCAGGGGGTCGGTGGGCGTGACGGTTAGCCCCGCGCAACGGGTCGGCAGACATACGACGATCAGCCCGGACAGGGGGTCGGCAAACAGACAGCAGTCGATCTCGGATAAGGGATCGACAAGCAGATGATGGTCGGCCCCACGCAACGGGTCGGCAGACTGACTATTGTCGATCCCGCGCAACGGATCGACAGACGCACAACAATCATCCTCGCGTAGGGGGTCGGCTGACAGATTACGGTCGGCCCCACGCAACGGGTCGGCAGACAGACTATGGTCGGTCCCGCACAATGGGTCGACAGACGGACAGCAGTCATCCCCGCGCAGGGGGTCAGCTGGCAGACAATGGTCGGCCCCATGCAATGGGTCAGCAGATAGATTACGGTCGGCCCCACACAACGGGTCGGTAGAAGACTATGGCCGGTCCCGTGCAACAGGTCGGCAGACGCACAACAGTCATCCCCGCGTAGGGGGTCGGCTGGCAGACAATGGTCGGCCCCACGCAACGGGTCGACAGATAGATTACGGTCGGCCCCACGCAACGGGTCGGCAGACAGACTATGGTCGGTCCCGCGCAACGAGTTGGCAGACGCACATCGGTCATCCCCGGACAGGGGGTCAGTAGGCAGACAAGGGTCGGCCCCGCGCAACGGGTCGGAAGACAGATGATGGTCGGCCCTATGTAGTGGGTCGGCAGACGCACACCCGACCAACCCCTGGCAGGGGGTCGGCAGACCCAATGGTCGACCTCACGTAGCTGGTCGACAGACAAACGACGACCAACTCTGGACAGAGGGTCAGCAGACGAGTGACCGGCTTTGCACTAGAAAATCCCAACCAGCTAGGTTAACACCTATCTAGCTGGGAGGGGGTAACTGTGGGTGCAAAATCTGGCTAACGCCCAACGGTGGAACCCGCAGCCCTGCCTGGGGCCCACGAGTCTGACGGTGGGACCTGCAGCCCTGTCTGGGGCCCATGGGTACGATAGTGGGACCCGCAACCCTGCCTGGGGCCCACTTGCACTATCTGGGGTCTAGTAAATCCCCCCGGGTATTTACCAAACCCCGGATATTCCTAGGAATATTTCTAGAATATTCCCCAGATAAACTAAGCCCTTATAAATAGCAAACCCTGTAAATAATTTCAGATCCCAAAATCCAAACCATAATCCTACTTTCTATTTTCTAGAGCTCCCTGGGATTTCTGGTTTTCAGATCCCCTCTCCACCCTCTGATTACTTGTAAGAAGCACTCATCGGCCTGTCGAGAGTAGCTCTACTGTTTACTCAGAGGTAGTGGAATTAAAGGTTGCGTCTTATCGCATGGAGACGTAGGCTTTGGCCGAACTTCGTCACCACATCCTGTGTCATCTCTTCCTCTACCTTTCTACTCTACAGTGCTTTTGTGACAGCCCAGCAAGTCACCACTCAACGCTTCGAAGCGCGCCACATCCCGAAGGGTAAAACCTTCAATCGACTATTGGAGGAGGGTCACGTATGACGGTCGAAATCCTCCCCCACAAAGGATTTCATGCCGTCGTACGTGACCCTCCTCTAACAGTCGATTGAAAGTTTGACCCTTCGGGATGTGGCGCGCTTCAAAGTGCTGAGTTGTAACTTGCTAAGCTGTGATACAAGCACTGTAGAGTAGAGAAAGAGCAGACACAGGGAGTGATGATGGAGTTCAGCCAAAGCCTATAGATCCGTGCGGCAAGACGTAACCTTTGAATCCATTATCTCTTAATGAAGTAGAGCTACTCTCGACAGGCCGAGGAGTGCTTCTTACAAGATGTAGAGGGTGGAGAGGGAATCTGAAAATCAGAATGCTCGAGGAGTTCTGGAAAACAGAAAGTGAGATTATGGTTTGGATTTTGGGGATCTCGAATCATTTACAGGTTTTGCTATTTATAGAGCTTTGGTTTATCTAGGGAATATGCTAGGAATATTCCTAAGAATATCTGGGGTTTGATAAATATCCTGGGGGATTTATCAGACCCCAGATAGTGTAAGTGGGCCCCAGGCCGGGCTGCAGGTCCCACCGTCATACTCGTGAGCCCCAAGCAAGGCTGCAGGTCCCACCATTAGACTCATGGGCCCTAGGCAGGGCTATGGGTCCCATCGTTAGGCGTTAGCCAGATTTTGCACCCACAGTTACCCTCTGTTACCCTCCCAGCTAGATAAGTGTTAACCTAGCTGGCTGGGATTTTCTGGTGCAAAGTCGGTCGTTCTTCTGTCAACCATCTGTTTGGGAATGCTCGCCATACATCTATCGTCCCATTGCGTGGGGCCGATCGTTGTCTGCCTGTCGACCCCCTATCGGGGGCTGACCGTTGCGCCCGTCGACCCCCTACTAGAGGTTGACCGGGTGTGCGTCTACCAACCCGTTGTGTGGGGCCGACCATCGTTTGTTTGCCGACCCCTTGTCCGGGGCCTACCGTTGTGCCCGTCGATCCCCTACCGGGGGTCGATCGGGTGTGCATCTACTGACCCGTTGCGCGGGGTCGACCGTTGTTTGTCTACCGACCTCCTGTCCGAGGCTGACTGCTCTCTGTCTGTCGACTCGTTGCGTGGGGCCGACTGCATGTGCGTTACCCCCTCCCAGTTGGATAGGTGGTAACCTGGTTGACTGGGGTCACAAAAATAGCAACGCGTAGGACGGTTCAGGCCAAAAAAAAAACCTGGGGGACTTCGGTCCAAAAATATTAGGGGTAGGGGGTTCTATGCAGAAAGTCAGGGAAGGGGGGTTCTGTGTAAAATGTTGGGCAGGGGGTTGTGTAAAACGTAGGGGGCAGGTGGGTTTTTGTGTTAAAAATCATGGGTAAGAGGGGTTTGGTCAAAAAACTGGGGCAGGGGGGTTTGGTCAAATATTCTAGAAGGCATGGGTTTTTATGCAAAAAACCCTGGGCTGTGTTTTTAGTCAAAATTGGCGGTCGTGGGGTTACTGGCAACATTTGCAGGGGGCGGGGGGCTTTTGAGCAAAAATACAGGGTGCTTTGTTCGGGCCTCAGGGTTGGTGGGCTTTTGTGCAAAAGGGGAATGTGTGGTCGGGCTGAACAGGGGAGGGAGGAGGTGGCTCGGGTGGCGGTTGACAGGCGTGAGGGAGACAGCGGTGGGGTTGGGCACCGGTCGGGGGAGACGGCGGTTGGGGTGTCAGTCTCGGGCGTCGGATGGGCGGAGGGAGAAGGGCGATCGGGCGTGCGGTGGAGGGGGTGGTGACGACCGGGGGGGGGGGGGGGGGGGGTCGGGCTGTGGTAGCGGTGAGGGCGCAGGGGTTCAGGTGGGAGACCGGGCGGCACGAGGGTGGCGGCGGGTTGTTAGCTGGGAGGCCAAGCGGCGCGAGGGTGGCGCAGGGGGGTCAGGCGGGACGCGGCGGCCGGGCGGCAGGCGGTGGCGGCCGGGGTGGCGACGACGGGAGTGGCCTGAGGGAAGGGAGGGGGGGGTTCTTTTTTGGTGTAGTTGTTGAGGGAGGATTTTACAAAGGGGGGGGGGGGCTTGGAAGATGTTGTTGTTTTTTTTTTTTTGCCACCCTCTCACACTCTAACTCTCTCTCACACCCACTCAAAAATCCGAGAGAAGGGGTTGCACGGTTGAGATCGAAGGGGATCGACACGAGCCGAGCCGAGCTAAGCTGAGCTTTGGCCTGTTTGAGCTTGCCTTGTAACCCAACAAACTTAAACGAGCTTGTCGGTGCATGTTGTTCGGAGTCGACCGTCGGGCTCGCCGATGTGTTGTCTGACGACGGGCAATGCGACTGCTGTCACGTTGTCCGGCGTCGGCCGTCACGCTTGTCGTTGCGTTGCCGGAGTCGGTGGTCGTGCCCGCTGACCCCTTTCCAAAGGCCGGCCGGGGGTGTGTCCACCGATGTGTTGTTCGACGATGGTCGTCGCGCCTGTCGACGCGTTGTCCAGCGTCGGCCGTCGTACCCATCGCCGCGTTGACCGGTGTCTGTCATCGTGCCCACTGACCCCCTGCTAAGGGCCAGCCGGGGGTGCGTCGACAGATGTGTTGACAGGCTACGACCGTCGTGCCTGTCGCCGCATTCTTTGTCAGGCACCGAGGCGGCGATGGCGGCCTCGGATATTGTCTACGGAGGTCGCCTCAGGTCGAGGTGGTGTTAATGTCTCGGGTTTCATCAGGTGTCGAGGCGGCAAAACCAGCCTCGAACTTCGTCTTCGAATGCCGAGGCAAAGGTTGCCTCGGGCCGAGACGGTACCGACGTCTCGGGCTTCGTCAGGTACCGAGGCAGCGAAGCTTGCCTCGGATTTTGTCTTCGAATGCCGAGGCGAAGGTCGCCTCGGGTTGAGACGGTGCTGACATCTCGGGCTTCGTCAGGTGCCAAGGCGGCGAAGCCTGCCTCAGACTTTATCTTTAAATGCTGAGGCGAGGGTCACCTCGGGCCAAGACGGTGCCGACGTCTCGGGCTTCATCAGGTGTCGAGGCGGCGAAGCTGTCTCGGACTTAATCTTTGAATGTCGAGGTGAGGGTCGCCTCGGGCCGAGACGGTGCCGATGTCTCGAGCTTCGTCAGGTGCCAAGGCGACGAAGCCTGTCTCAGACTTTGCCTTTGAATGCCGAGACGGTGCCAACGTCTCGGGTTTCGTCTGGTGCTGAGGCGGCGAAGCCTGTCTCGAGCTTTGTTTTTGAATGCCGAGACGGAGGTCGCCTCGGGTCGAGACGGAGGTCGCCTCGGGCTGAGACAGTGCCAATGTCTCGGGTTTCGTCAGGTGTCGAGGCGGCGAAGCCTGCCTCGGACTTTGTCTTTGAATGCCGAGGCGAGGGTCGCCTCGGGTCCAAACGGCACAGGGGTTTTAGGTGGGAGACCGGGCGGCGGCGGGCTGTCAAGTGGGAGGCCAGGCGGCGCAGGGGGGTCAGGCGGGAGGCGATGGCCGGTTGGCAGGCGGCGACGGGAGTGGCCGGAGGAGGGGGGGTCTTGCAAGAGGGGGGTCTTGCAAAGGGGGGGTCTTGCAAGAGGTGGGGTCTTGCAAGAGGGGATGGGGGGGCGGGGATGGCTTGGAAGATGTTATTGTTGTTGTTGTTTTTTTTTGCCACCCTCTCACACTCTAACTCTCTCTCACACCCACTCAAAAATCCGAGAGAAGGGGTTGCACAGTTGAGACCGAAGGGGATCGACACGAGCCGAGCCGAGCTAAGCTGAGCTTTGGCCTGTTTGAGCTTGCCTTGTAACCCAACAAACTCAAACGAGCTTGTCGGTGCATGTTGTTCGGAGTCGACCGCCGGGCTCGCCGATGTGTTGTCTGACGACGGGCAATGCGGCTGCCGTCACGTTGTCCGGTGTCGGCCGTCATGCTTGTCGCTGCGTTGCCGGAGTCGGTGGTCGTGCCCGCCGACCCCCTGCCAAAGGCCGGCCGGGGGTGCGTCCACCGATGTGTTGTTCGACGACGGTCATCGCGCCTGTCGACGCGTTGTCCAGCATCGGCCATCGCACCCATCGCCGCGTTGACCGGTGTCTGTCATCATGCCTACCGACCCCCTGCTAAGGGCCAGCCGGGGGTGCGTCGACAGATGTGTTGACAGGTGACGACCGTCGTGCCTGTCGCCGCATTCTTTGTCGGGCACCGAGGCGGCGATGGCGGCCTCGGATATTGTCTACGGAGGTCGCCTCAGGTCGAGGTGGTGTTAATGTCTCGGGTTTTATCAGGTGTCGAGGCGGCAAAACCAGCCTCAAACTTCGTCTTCGAATGCCGAGGCGAAGGTTGCCTCGGGCCGAGACGGTACCGACGTCTCGGGCTTCGTCAGATACCGAGGTAGCGAAGCTTGCCTCGGATTTTGTCTTCGAATGCTGAGGCGAAGGTCGCCTCGGGTTGAGACGGTGCTGACATCTCGGGCTTCGTCAAGTGCCAAGGCGGTGAAGCCTGCCTCGGACTTTATCTTTAAATGCTGAGGCGAGGGTCGCCTCGGGCCAAGACGGTGCCGACGTCTCGGGCTTCATCAGGTGTCGAGGCAGCGAAGCTGTCTCGGACTTAATCTTTGAATGTCGAGGCGAGGGTCGCCTCGGGCCGAGACGATGCCGATGTCTCGAGCTTCGTCAGGTGCCAAGGCGACGAAGCCTGTCTCAGACTTTGCCTTTGAATGCCGAGACGGAGATCGTCTCAGGCCGAGACGGTGCCAACGTCTCGAGTTTCGTCTGGTGCTGAGGCGGCAAAGCCTGTTTCGAGCTTTGTTTTTGAATGCCGAGACGGAGGTCGCCTCGGGTCGAGACGGAGGTCGCCTCGAGCTGAGACAGTGCCAATGTCTCGGGTTTCGTCAGGTGTCGAGGCGGCGAAGCCTGCCTCAAACTTTGTCTTTGAATGCCGAGGCGAGGGTCGCCTCGGGCCCAAACGGCACAGGGGTTTTAGGTGGGAGACCGGGCGGTGGCGGGCTGTCAGGTGGGAGGCCAGGCGGCGCAGGGGGGTCAGGCGGCGACGGGAGTGGCCGGGGGGGGGGGGTCTTGCAAGAGGGGGGTCTTGCAAGAGGTGGGGTCTTGCAAGAGGGGATGGGGGGGCGGGGATGGCTTGGAAGATGTTATTGTTGTTGTTTTTTTTTGCCACCCTCTCACACTCTAACTCTCTCTCACACCCACTCAAAAATCCAAGAGAAGGGGTTGCACAGTTGAAACCGAAGGGGATCGACGAGCTGAGATTTGGCCTGTTTGAGCTTGCCTTGTAACCCAACAAACTCAAACAAGCTTGTTGGCGCATGTTGTTCGGCATCGACCGTCGGGCTCGCGGATGCGTTGTCCGACGACGGGCAATACGGCTGCCTCCATGTTGTTTGGCGTCGGACGTCACGCCTGTCGCTGCGTTTCCGATGTCGGTGGTTGCGCCCGCCGACCCCCTGCTAAGGGCCGATCGAGGGTGCGTCCACCGATGTGTTGTCCGACGACGGGCGTCGTGCTTGTCGACGAGTTGTCTGGCGTTGGTCGTCACACCTATCGTTGTGTTGATCGGTGTCTGTCATTGTGCCCACCGACCCCCTGCCAAGGGCCGGCCAGGGTGCGTCGATTGATGCGTTGACAGGCGACGGCCGTCGCGCCTGTCGCCATATTCTTTGTCGGGCACCGAGGCGGTGATGGCGGCCTCGGATATTGTCTTTGAATGCCGAGACGATAGTCGCCATGGGCTGAGGTGGTGTTAATGTCTCGGGTTTCATCAGGTGCCGAGGCAGTAAAACCTGCCTCGAACTTCATCTTCGAATGCCGAGGCGAAGGTTGCCTTGGGCCAAAACGGTACCGACGTCTCGGGCTTCGTTAGGTACTGAGGCAGCGAAGCCTGCCTTAGATTTTGTCTTCGAATGTCGAGGCAAAGGTCGCCTCGGGCCGAGACGGTGCTGACATCTCGGGCTTCGTCAGGTGCCGAGGCGGCAAAGCCTGCGTCGGATTTTATCTTTAAATGCTGAGGCAAGGGTCGCCTCGGGTTGAGACGGTGCCGACGTCTCGGGCTACATCAGGTGCCGAGGCGGCGAAGCCTGTCTCGGACTTTATCTTTGAATACCGAGGCGAGGGTCACCTCGGGCCGAGACGATGCCGACGTCAGGTACTGAGGTGGCGAGGCCTATCTCGGACTTTGTCTTTGAATGCCCAGATGGAAGTCGCCTCTGGCCGAGACGGTGCCAACGTCTCGGGTTTCGTTAGGTGCCGAGGCGGCGAAGCCTGTCTTGGGTTTTGTTTTTGAATGCCGAGATGGAGGTCGCCTCGGGCCGAGATGGTGCCAATGTCTCGGGTTTCGTCAGGTGCCGAGGCGGCGAAGCCTGCCTCGGACTTTGTCTTTGTATGCCAAGCGAGGGTCACCTCGGGTCTAGATGGTGCGATGTCTCGGGCTTCGTTAGGTGCCAAGGCGGCGAAGCCTACCTTGGACCTTGTCTTCGAATGCCGAGGTCAAGGTCGCCTTGAGCCGAGATGGTGCCGACATCTCGGGCTTCGTTAGGTGCCGAGGCAGTGGGACTTGTCTTGGACTTTATCATCGAGTGCCAAGGGTAGGGCCTTAGGCTTCTTAAGTGTCGAGGTATTGATCACCTCAGACTTTGTCTGCTCACATCGAGGCGAATGTCGCCTCGAGTCGAGATGGTATTGACATCTCAGACTTTGGCAGGTACCGAGGAGGCGGAGGTTGCCTCGGGCTTTGCTTTTGAATTCCAAGGCTGTCACCTTGGGCTGAGGCGATGTTGTCGTCTTGGTCTTTGCCTTCAAATGCAAAGGGCGGGACCTTGAACTTACTGGTCGATGGGGGTAAGAATTCGGAGTACTCAGCGTAGCGCCCTTATATCAGTTGGACTTAGGTGAAGCACCATTTCAGCGAGACACGTAGCTTTGTACCGTTGCAGGTTAGTCGGTTGTGTCGCAACATGAACCAAACTAATTGTGGCAAGGCACCAGTGTATGTGTCCTTACGTGACAACGGGAGCACGTGCGACGCCAATGATTTGGAGTACTCAATGTAGCGCCCTTGTATCGGTTGGACTTAGGCGAAGCGTCATTTCAGTCGAACCTATGTATCGGGACACGTAGCTTTGTACTGTTGCAAGTTAGTTGGTCGTGTCGTAACGCAAACCGAACTACCTGTGGCGAGGCACTAGTGCATATGTCCTTACGTGAAAATAGGAGCATGTGCGATGCTAATGATTCAGAATACTCAGCATAGTGCCCTTGTATCGGTTGGACTTAGGCGAAGCGTCATTTCAGCTGGCTCCGTGACAATAGATACATTTACATAAAAGAATTACCATTGCAGGTTAGTCGGTCGTGTCGCAACACGAACCGAACTAACTATGGCGAGGCACTAGTGCATGTATCCTTACGTGACAACAGGAGCATGTACGATGCTAATGATTTGGAGTACTTAGCGTAGCGCCCTTGTATCGGTTGGACTTAGACGAAGCACCGTTTTAGTTGAACCTACTTATCGGGACACGTAGCTTTGTACTATTGCAAGTTAGTTGGTCGTGTCGTAACGCAAACCGAACTAACTGTGGCGAGGCACTAGTGCATATGTCCTTACGTGAAAATAGGAGCATGTGCGATGCTAATGATTCAGAATACTCAGCATAGCGCCCTTGTATCGGTTGAATTTAGGCGAAGCATCGGTTCAGTCGAACCTACGTATCGAGACACGTAGCTTTGTACCGTTGCAGGTTAGTCGGACATGTAGCAACGCGAACTGAACTATGGCATTTGGTAGAAGTTGAGCTAGAATTTGATAGTCTTTAATATAACTTGAAATAGTTGTCATTTCATTGATAACTCGGAAGATATTACATCATGGATTTCAGAAGAGAGACATTCTAAGTTGTTGACAGTCGCCGATGGTCTTCTACTCTGATCGGTTGATGGGATGGTTCCCTTTGGTATTCATGGTCTTTTGAGGCTCTATAGGTCTATCGCCTGCCTGCCTCGGCCTCTTAGAGGCTCCAACTTCATCAGGCTGAGTGCTACGAGCTTGAGTTGTTAGTCTCGTTGGTTCCTTATCAGAAAGGCGCTTCTCGAAGTCATGTTTCTTGCGAGCGACTTGATTATCCTCCACCTCGATCTTCTTTTGAATTCGATCGAATAGCACTCCGAGGGAGGCAAGAGGATTGCGGATGAGGTCATTATAGATGTGGAGGTCAAAGCGTAGGGCATTCTGGAATGCGAGCATGATGGCTTCATCGTCGAGGTGGTGTCCGGAGAGTGCAGGATGCTCTTTCCGGAACCTTCGAGAGAACTCTCGTAGGGTTTCATCTGATCCCATCCTGAGCTGGTAAAAGAGTCCAACTTCTTTTCCGGCTTGAGGTTCAGCCGATAGTGTTGAACAAAGAGGTCTGCTAGATCCTCGAACCAACTCACGGAACCGATCGGAAGATTGTGATACCAATCGAGCGACATGTCATCCAGGCTGCCAGCAAAGGTGCGGTATAAACCTGGTTGTCGCTATTATGTGGCGTCTGTGGATGCAAAAATTGTATCGGACCGGATCAGAGCCGCATGGGCTCGCACGACAGCCCAAGTGAGTAAGCCCGTCCGGGCTCATGGACCCACTCTACAAGGTCCGTAATTCAATCCCTCCCCCTTATTGGGCCCGCACAACGATCCAATAAGGGCCCAGCAAGGAGGCCCATAACCAGTGCCACATCATCATTGCCATATTGGGCACATGCCTATGCTATAAAAGGACCCCCAAGGTATTCAGAAAAGTGGTTAGTCATCCAATCAGAGGAAGAGTGGATCGAGCTTACTTCTCTCCTCCTTGTTCTTTTCTTGTTGCTTTGTGCAACCCCCACTGTAAAAAGCTTCACTCGGCCTGTCGAGAGAACGCTCCCCACCTTTATATTCATTATAGTGGAAACCAGGTGGCACATCTCGCCCGGAGACGTAGGTCGTAAGACCGAACTTCGATAACAACTCCACGTGTCTTCTTTCTCTTTACCTACTTTTTAATCTCTAATTCTACAAACCATCAACATTCAATCAAGGCTATGGGGCGGGGTTTCCGATCAAGGCGGCTCGGAAATTTTTGCCATAATCTTTGGCACCGTCTGTAGGATGTCGTTAGAGGTATTACCCATACCTCTACCGACTCCTACAAAACTTGTGGTGACGAGCCACAAGTCCTCCTTCAAGTCTACTTCAATTTCTTCACTATGATAACATCAACGCGCTCGATGGTGAATAGGGCTGTGCAAAAACCGACCCGAACCGTCTAACCGAACCGAAACCGACCAAAATTTAACCGAAATAACCGAACCGAACATCAAACCGAACCGAAAACAAACCGAACCGACAAAACCGATTAAATCGGTTTCGGTTTCGGTTCCCGGGTATGAAACACCTAACCGAAACCGAAAAAACCGACCCGACTTCTTAAATCATAAACCCAACGGCCATAATACTTTTGTTTCCAGTAAGTGCAAGTATGAAGTAATTATGTTACATCTACAATGCTTTAAAAGAGTGAACGTTGGTTGATTTTGCTTTGACCTTCATTTTGGAACTATGTAAGAACATAATCATCCACTTATTTGTGATGAACTGACGATTAAGATTCAAGAGCCAAGGGTTCTAGCATACCTCATATTAACTGAAACCGAACCGAAAACCGATCACACCGAACCGACAAAAACCGATCATTTCGGTTTCGGTTTCGGTTTTGATTTTTCGAAAACCGAAAAAAAATAAAACCGACAAAACCGACACCGAAACCGACCGACAAAACCGACGCTCACCCCTAATGGTGAAGGCTAGGGCCAACCCTCCGAAGGTGATTGCTGACTAGACAATCGATGTGCTGATCGAAGACGAGCATGAAATCTCCGCAGCTACTAATCGCAGACATATCCATAAGCAGCTAGGGCCGCAAAGTAGCCAGTTAGAAGGCCGCAGCAATCGACAGGACTCGCCGTCCCTGAGGCGTCAATCTGACAAAGAGCACGATACCCAAGGAGGCAAGGTTCTAGCTACATACCAAATCTTAGTTGTCGACTTCCAGCTACTGAACCTTCTCAAGAAGAACACATCCCTTGAGCAAGAGAGGGATTCCCAGAAGAAGGCGACTGAAAGAGCGAGGGTTGTGGCCCATAACTCTCCAGCCGCTGATGAAGACCAACCAAGGACTCACCCAGCTGTGAGTCATCATCTTGAAGAACCATATGTGCCGTGTATCGAGAGGCGTCAGGTATCCACGCAAGCACCAAGGCAAACAGTATGGGATCGCCTTGACGTAGACGATGTGCCATGCTATCACCGAGAAGGATTGCCTCAATCAACAGGATCCACTAGACATCATATCCCTTCGCACACGAAAGCAATAGATGCCCATGAGTTGCTCAACCGACTAAGATATACTGCCAACGTGGGACGCCGCCATCAGGACCGCAGGCAGCTAATCACCTCGGTGGGGCCACTGCATCCCAAGGTTCTTATAACCCCATTTCCTATAGGTTGGTGAATACCGAGCCTGCCAAAGTTCAACTGCATCAAGGGAAACCCTGCCCTCCATGTCCTGGCCTTCAAGCAAGCCATGACACCATATGAGTATGAGAATCATATCCTCTACCGTATGTTCACAGGAAGCCTCGAGGGACCTGCCCTCGATTGGTACCATACGCTGCCTACCGGTACAGTGGCCACATTCAAAGAGTTGACTGAACTCTTTATGGACCATTACCGGCTAAACTTAAAGCCGAAAAAGAAGCTGGATACACTCTACCGGCTGAAGATAGGCTTCGACGAGTCTTTAAGGAGCTTCACGATGAGGTTTCATAATGAGCACTCTGAGCTCATCAGTCGGTCCCATAATGAGGAGACCATCATGCTGGCATTCCAGAATACTATCCGACCAGAGCTCCACGTCTAAACTGACTTCATCCGAAATCCTCCCAGTACCTTGGAGGCAATGTTCAAGCACGTACAACGAAAGATAGAGGTGGAAGACAATCAGCGAGCCAGAAGACTATGTGAGCCCCGCGAGTCTCATGACTCCTAATATAAGAAAGATGATGAAGCTCCGAATGAAGCACACTACAAGAAGTCTGCCAATGCCGTGTCCGACCAAAAGGTACAGGCCAAAAGGTACAATGAAGATCCAAAGGCCCCTCCAGCAAGGAAGAAGTAAACTCCAAGGGAGCAAAGGGTGTTCACTGAGCTAAACACCTCCATTGAAGATAGAGCCTACTTGCAGAACGAGCCCTTTTGTAAGTGGCCACAGCCTCTCCCTCCAAATTCTGACTAGGCGAGAGATACGATAGCCTACTGTGAGTTCCATCGCAGCCATGGCCATCCAACTTCTACATGTCAGAAGCTAAAGTATCACATCGAAGACCTGATCCAAAAAGGATGGCTCGATGGCTACCTCGCTAAAAAAAACAAGGTCAAGAGAAGAAAAGACAGTAACAGTGGAGAAAGAAAGACAACGTAATATGTGGATGCATAATCATAACGTCTGCTGGGCAGCCTCTGAAAAAGTGTAATCACAACTTTGTTTTATCAATATAGTGTCTCTTTTTTCTCAAAATCAAATCTCTCGAAGTTCAATTCTACCATGTTAACGCATAAAAAAAAAGGCTCCTAGTAACCTAGGTTAACCAAAGACCTTTGATTCCGTCCATTCAAGTCAGAATCTCAAAGGCAATTCGGTTACGCCCTCTCGAGGCTAAAGTTCGATAAAAAGGCTCCTAGTAGCCTAGCTCAACCAAAGACCTTCGATTCCACCCATTCAAGTCGGAAGCTCGAAGATAATTCAGCTATGCCCTCTCGAGGCTAAAGTCCGATAAAAAGACTCCTGGCGACCCAGGTCAACCAAAGACCTTCGATTCCACACATTCAAGTCGGAAGCTCGAAGGCAATTCGGCTACATCCTCTCGAGGCTAAAGTTTGATAAAAAGGCTCCTAGCAACCCAGGTCAACCAAAGACCTTTGATTCCGCCCATTCAAGTCGGAAGCTCGAAGGCAATTCGGCTACGCCCTCTCTAGACTAAAGTCTGATAAAAAGGCTCCTGGCAACCCAGGTCAACCAAAGTCCTTCGATTCCGCCCATTCAAGTCGGAAGCTCGAAGGCAATTTGGCTACGCTCTCTCAAGGCTAAAAAAGCTCCTAATAACTCAGGTCAACCAAAGACCTTCGATTCCGCCCATTCAAGTCGAAAGCTCGAAGGCAATTCGGCTACGCCCTTTCAAGGCGAAAGTCCGTTAAAATGGCTCCTGGCAATCCAGGTCAAGCTAAGCTATCAATTATACTCATCCGAAACGATGAGAATAAGTCCAAGGCAGGCATCGCACTTTGACATGCACCAAGTTCAAGGAGATATCCTTGGCACTTGAAGACAAAGTCTGAGGCGACCAACGCCTCGGCACTCTACAAGCCCAAGGCCCAGCCCTTGGCACTCGAAGACAAAATCCGAGGCGACTAACACCTCAACACTTTACAAGCCCAAGGCCCTATCCTTGGCACTTGAAGGCAAAGTCTGAGGCGACCAACACTTTGGCACTCTACAAGCCCAAGGCCTAGCCCTTGACACTCAAAGGCAAAGTCCGAGGC
This sequence comes from Chamaelirium japonicum, assembly GCA_947650365.1. NCBI lineage: Eukaryota > Viridiplantae > Streptophyta > Magnoliopsida > Liliales > Melanthiaceae > Chamaelirium > Chamaelirium japonicum. The sequence goes on from OX393550.1 coordinate 88,562,667, forward strand.
GACCAACACTTCGACACTCTACAAGCCCAAGGCCCAGCCCTTGGCACTCAAAGATAAAGTCTGAGGTGACCAACGCCTCGGCACTTTACAAGCCCAAGGCCCAGTCCTTGGCATTCGAAGACAAAGTCCCAGGCGACCAACGCCTTGGCACTGTACAATCCCAAGGCCCAGCCCTTGGCACTGGAAGACAAAGTCCGAGGTGACCAATGCCTCGACACTTTATAAGCCCAAGGCCCTGCCCTTGGTACTTGAAGACATAGTCCAAGACGACCGATACCTCGGTACTCTACAAGTCTAAGGCCCAGCCCTTGGCACTCGAAGACAAAGTCTGAAACGACCAACGCCTCAGGACTCTATAAGCCCAAGACCTTACCCTTGGCACTTGAAGACAAAGTCCGAGGCGACCAACGCGTCGGCACTTTACAAGCCCAAGACCCATCCCTTGACACTCGAAGACAAAGTCCGATGCGACCAACACCTCAACACTCTACAAGCCCAAGGCCCTGCCCTTGGCACTTGAAGGCAAAGCCCGAGGCGACCAACACTTTGGCACTCTACAAGCCCAAGGCCTAGCCTATGGCACTCAAAAACAAAGTCCGAGATGACTAACACCTTGGCACTCTACAAGCTCAAGGCCCAGCCCTTGGCATTCGAAGACAAAGTCCGAGGTGACTAATGCCTTGGCACTCTACAAGCCCAAGGCCCAGCCCTTGGCACTCGAAGACAAAGTCCGAGGAGACCAACGCCTCAGCACTCTATAATCCCAAGGCCCTGCCCTTGGTACTCGAAGACATAGTCCGAGGCAACCGATACCTCGGCACTCTACAAATCCAAGGCCCTACCCTTGACACATTAAGACAAAGTCCGAGCATTCGATCAAAAGTCCAAGTGTAGTCTTGTCACTCAGGTCCAAACATCAGATTGTCACTAGCCATCACCTTTTCTCGACGACTAACGGTTCCAAACTAGTTAGGGGGTGGTCGGTTTAACTCTGTTAGTGCGTGTCTCCATACTGGTGCAGTCGATGGTGGGTTCCTCATGATCTTCGTTCGCAAAGGGCCTTAACGGCCCGAGCTCACCATCAAAGCAACTATCCGAATCCTCAATACGTAGCAGAGGAGGAGCGCAAACAATCTCCTTCATTCCTCAATGGCGTTTTTCCAATATAACGGGTCCCTTGACGGTTTTCATCATGAAAAGAGCGGCCTATAATGGGTAAATAAACGATAAGTAAAGAGTAGTATGGGTGAAAAATCCATTGAAACATGAGATAAAATGGTGCTTCCTTGATCTTAGCCAAGTCAACACCCTCACGTGACCGTAGTACCTGGCGAATACAGTAACCAGGTGTGGTAGTACATTGGGTGAAGACTGGCTGGTCATCATGCAGCGTCATCCTAGATTATCTCTAAGAAGCCCCCTCAAATATAGCGTTGTCCCTCGCCGACAACCCCACGCACCAATGTTTTAGGAATATGACCAAAAAGTGTCGGTTTCAGATGGGGCTAAAATTCGGAAAACACACTATTTTCAATACCGATACTTTTTGGCCTCTTCTAGCAGCCCCAATAACGGGGTCGACACCATCAACAGCCGACCCATCGGTTTCAACAAAAAACCGAGAGGGGGGGTGTTCGGTATCAACAACAACCCACCCCTTGGTTTCGTCAGAAAACGAGAGGGTGGGTGTTCAGTGTCATTAGTAGCCCACCCATCGGTTTTATCAGAAAACTGAAAGGGGGGGTGTATTGGCATCAACAAACAGCCCCCCCTTGATTTCGCATAAAAAATCGAGTAGAGAGGGGGTGACGACACACCATCAGCAGCCCACCCCGCGGTTTCAACAAAAAACCGAGATAGGGGGTGTGTCGGCATCAACAAGCAGCCTCCCCCCTCGTTTTGTACAAAAATTGAGTAAAGAGGGGGTGACGGTACACCATCAGCAGCCCATTCCTCGGTTTCAACATAAAACCGAGAGGGGGGGTGTATCGGCATCAACAAGCAGCCTCCCCCCTCGTTTCGTACAAAAACTGAGTAGGGAGGGGGTGACAGTACATCATCAATAGCCCACCCCTCGGTTTTGTCAAAAAACTGAGAGGGGGGTGTGTCGGTATCAACAAGCAGCCCCCCTTCAGTTTCGTACAAAAAACCGAGTAGAGAGGGGGTGACGACACACCATCAACAGCCTACCTCTCGGTTTTGCAAAAAATTGAGAGGGGAGAGGGTGTCGGCATCAACAACAGTCCACCTCTCGGTTTCGTTAAAAAAACCAAGAGGTCGGGGTGTTCGGCATCAACAATAGTCCACCTCTCGATTTTGTCAAAAAATGAGAGGGTGGGTATTCGGCATCAACAACAGCCCACCCCTCGGTTTCGTCAAAAACTGAGAGGGGAGGGGGTCTCGGTGTCTACAACAACCGAGCGCGGATCTGCTCGGAGAGGTTTCGGTACAACGATCATAACTTTGGGTCACAAACTCTGATTGGGCTAAAATTTGGACTATATATAGAAAACTTCGAGAAACAACTTTTAAATCTAATTTGAGGTCATTTGGACTTCTATAACTCTTGCAAAAATAGAAACATCGTTGATCTTCGGTGCAAATCTGGACAGCGGATCTGCTCGGAGAAGCTTTGGTACAACGGTCATAACTTTGGGTCACGAACTCCGATTGGGCTAAAATTTGGAATGTATATAGAAAACTCTGAGATGTAACTTTGCATCTAGTTTGAGATCATTTAAACTTCTATAGATCTTGTAACAATAGAAACATTGTTGATATTCGGTGCAAAATCTGGACAACGGATCTGCTTGGAGAGGCTTCGGTACAACGGTCATAGCTTTGGATCACGAACTCCGATTGGGCTGCAATTTGGACTGTATATAGAGCACTCCGAGATACAACTTTTACATATAGTTGGAGATTATTTGGACTTTTATAGCTCTTGCAACAATAAAAACAACATGGATCTCCTGTGCAAAATCAGGACAGCAAGAAAAGGAGTCTCGGTTGAAAAACGCACTGATTTTTCGGGAACGCCCACTCACAAAACTGAGATTTTTTGGCTCGTACCAAGAGGGTCTCAGCATCGTCAAAAGAAAAAGGGTCTCAGTCGGAAAACACACTAGTTTTTCGAGAACGTCTACTTACAAAACCAAGACTTTTTGGCTCGTACCAAGAGGGTCTCGGCATCGACAGAAGGAAAAGGGTCTCGATCGGAAAACACACTAGTTTTTCGAGAACACCCACTTACAAAATCGAGATTTTTTGGTTCGCACCAAGAGGGTCTTGACATCGGCTGAAGGAAAAGGGTCTCGGTCGGGAAACGCACTAGTTTTTCAAGAATGCCCACTTACAAAACCGAGACTTTCTGACTCGTACCAAGAGGGCCTCGGTGTCGGCAACAGGAGAAGAAGCCTCGGTAGGAAAACATACTTTTTTTCAGGAAACACCATTTTATAAAACTGAGACTTTTTAGCTCGCACTGATTTTTTGAGAAACCCACTTACAAAACTGAGACTTTTTGGTGCACACCAAGAGGGTCTCGGCATCGACAAAAGGAAAAGGGTCTCGGTCGGAAAATGCACTAGTTTTTCAAGAACGCCCACTTACAAAACCGAGACTTTTTGACTCGTACCAAGAGGAACTCAGTGTCGGCAACAGGAGAAGAAGCCTCGGTTGGAAAACATACTATTTTTTAAGAAACACCACTTTATAAAATCGAGACTTTTCAGCCTGTATCGATAAATACAGAATCGCAACCATGGCAGCAGGAGGACTGCAAATATTGAAAGAAGATCAGCACAAGTATCCTACACAAACACGTTGGCTTGGATCATGACACGAGTCGGGACTCTGCTAATACGAACCACGACTCTGATGGACCTACCAAACCATGCCAGAATCGTAAGGCGTTTGCACCATGGAATCTCAACCGACCCAGGAGGTCCTGACCCGACTGGGAGGGGATAACTGTAGGTACAAAAATTGTATCGGACCGGATTAGAGCCGTATGGGCTCGCGCGACGGCCCAAGTGAGTAAGCCCGTCCGGGCTCATGGACCCACTCTACAAGGCCCGCAATTCAAGCCCTCCCCCTTATTGGGCCTGCACAACGGTCCAATAAGGGCCCAGGAAGGAGGCCCAGAACCAGTGCCACATCATTACTGCCATATTGGGCACTTGTCTATGCTATAAAAGGACCCCCAAGGCATTCAGAAAGGAGGTTGGTCATTCAATAAGAGGAAGAGAGGATCGAGCTTACTTCTCTCCTCCTTGTTCTTTTCTTGTTGCTTTGTGCAACCCCCACTGTAAAAGCTTCTCTCGGCCTGTCGAGAGAACGCTCTCCCACCTTTATATTCATTATAGTGGAAACCAGGTGGCACCTCTCACCCGGAGATGTAGGTCGTAAGACCGAACTTCAACAATAACTCCACGTGTCTTCTTTTCTTTACCTACTTTTTAATCTCTAACTCTACAAACCATCAACATTCAATCAAGGCTGTAGGGCGGGGTTTCTGATCAAGGCGGCTCGAAAATTTCTGCCACAGCGTCAATGCTTACTTGAAGGTGAGGATGTGAAGCGTCGGATCTCCAATCAGGCAGTTGAACTTGGGAAAGGTGGGAGCTCTCCAGCTTCGAGGAAACAGGGCTCGGAGAATGTGATAATGAAGTGGCCCTTCGGAGATATGATTGTTCCAATAATTACCCCGTTGGTTAGAGGGGCATCTCGGAGAAAGAGGAGGCAAAGAGGGCGTTGAAGTCCATCTCGTCGTTCGATGCCAGGCTGGGGTTCGATCGCCATTATAATATTGTGGAACTTTGGAGTAGTGCCCATTCGATGCAGGGCTCGAAAGATGACTCGGAGCCGAGAGACTTGGGATGGCGAGCAGACTCATTGAGATGCTCCCAGACAGTCAGCCTGGGAGGAATTGGCGAGGGTCCTCTCGAGAGGGATTTAAGAGAACGTCAAGGGATGTCGATGATGGATCGTATAGAAGGAGCGGGAGATCGATCAATCAACCTGCAGACGTCTGCTCCGTCTTTGATACCAGCGACAGACCATGGGAGGTCAGTTCCTGCTTCGATAGCAATCTATTAGAGGGAGTCTCTTTCCACTATGAGAGCAGTGTTCTGCTTTATGAGGGTGAGGAGTTGATAGTCTTTACTGTGATTTGGTATGACGCTTGAGCATCGGTACCGGGAGAGACATGTGCTTTCCCCAAACGCTGAGGAATTTGGTCGGCGAGTTGAGGCGACTGTCGAGATTGAGCCTGGACGGTGTGATCAATCGACAGACAACTCCTTGAATTAACAGCAAGTTGTTGTTCTGGGTGTTGGCTCATTGTGAACCGCTGACTTATTGAGCGAGTCATCGGATGCTGAGCATCTGGGTGCATGCCGCTTTCCTCTGGCTGGTCCATCGGTGTCTTTGCCATTTAAGTGTAGCGATGGAGACAGACGGATAACTCAGGCAACTGGTATCCGCTACCAGAGGAGTTAGAAAACTTGGACGTTGTAAGTTGATAGGATTCAAATCCCACAGATGGTGCCAAACTATGGGGGAGGGTTTTGTGCCGTCGTACGTGATCCTCCTCCAATAGTCAATTGAAGGTTTGATCCTTCGGGATATGGCGCGCTTCGAAGCGCTGAATTGTAACTTGCTAGGCAGTTACACAAGCATTGTAGAGTAGAGAAAGAGCAGACACAGGGAGTGATGACGGAGTCCAGCCGAAACCTACATCTCCGTGCGGCAAGACGCAACCTTTGAATCCACTATTTCTGAATGAAGTAGAGCTACTTTCGATAGGCCGAGGAGTGCTTCTTACAAGATATAGACGGTGGAGAGGGAATCTGAAAATCAAAATGCTCGAGGAGCTTTGAAAAACAGAAGGTGGGATTATGGTTTGAATTTTGGAGATCTTGAATCATTTACAGAGTTTGCTATTGTCAGAGTCAGCCTACATAGATACTATCTTGGTCAGATTCAGTATGCACAACTCCAAGAAGAGACTGGTTCCATTCAGACATGGAATGAAGTTGTCCAAGGATCAGGGTCCTAAGACTCCTGAGGAGAGGGCAGAGATGCAGAAGATACCTTATGCTTCGGCAGTAGGGAGTCTGATGTATGCCATGCAGTGCACGAGACCAGATATATGCTATGCAGTAGGCATGATGGGTAGGTATCAGTCAAATCCGGGTCCAGGGCACTGGACTACTATGAAAAGTATACTCAAGTATCTCCGTAGGACGAGAGATTATGAGTTATTTTACTCTTCACAGGAACTGATGCCGATTGGATATACGGATTCTGACTTTGTGTCAGATCCAGAATCCAGGAGATCGACGTCAGGGTTTGTGTTTTCATTAGGAGGAGGAGCTGTTAGTTGGAGGAGCGTGAAGCAGGGATGCATCGTGGATTCGACGAAAGATGCTGAGTACGTTGCGGCGTGCGAAGCAGCTAAGGAGGCGGTGTGGCTCAAGAAGTTCCTCACGAACTTAGGATGCGTACCGGGAGCTCAAGATCCTATTGTCCTTTACTGTGACAATAGTGGAGCGGTAGCACAATCCTAGGAGCCAAGATATCACCAGAAGAGCAAGCATATCGAGCGGAAATACTACATTATCCGGGACTTGCAGAAGCGAGGGGAGGTAGCAGTGACTCAGGTGGCGTCTGTAGATAACATGGCGGACCCTTTCACAAAGGCGTTACCGACCAAGGCTTTTGAGAAGCACGTGGATGCCATGGGAGTTAAGACTGTTGTTCCCCGCTAGGCCAAGTGGGAGATTGTTGTAGCTCGTGTGTCCTTAGCATGGATTTTTTGTATTAACATTAATAAAGATGACTTTGGTTATTGCTTTAATTAGAATACTACTATGGTATATGATAATTCTTATATAATAAAAGGACCCTAGGGAACACAGTAGGCCACTGAGACGCATGGAGGATCCATGCTTGGGAGACCCAGTGGACCAGTTCTGTATAGACCTAGAACTAGTTCACAGCTTAGGTGATGCCGGTCGCTTCACCGAGAACAAGCTGTTGGCAGGTAGAGGATGTGGTGAAGTCTCCACCACGGGAACATGGGATTTCCATTCACCTGACCAAGCACGATGATCGTGTTGAACAGGAACCAAGACGGTGCACAGTTCAGTGATTCAGACACTGGTGCATAAACCGTCTTACTACTATAGATAATCTGTCCTTAACCCTGAGGGACCATGTACACTGGACCAACCAGTTGTGTGGTGCTTTGATGTGCCAACGTGTGCGGGCCTTCCATAGTCCAATACCACGGTACGTTGGGTTACCCGGCTGGCGCTTGAGTGACATGTAATCCCTACAGGTTATTCGACGTCCAGTGTTGGATGGGTGCGGTTTGATGAGTCAATCTGTCCACACAGTTAACCCAGGCCTGGTGGTTGTCAGTATGACTGACGATGTTCCGGATGCTAGGCATAGCACCGGAAGGTGTGTGGTGTTATAGATGACAAGTCATCAAACCCTAGTCAGATGATCGATCGGGATCTGACGGTGCTCCCCACCGCCCGAGTCGTATCATGGCACCAGTAATAGGAGGGACTAAGGATTATCGGAGTATAGTAGAGAACAGGGTTACGAGGGAGTAACATAAGTTTAGGATCACTAGAGTTCAACTTGCATCGCACTCTGGGTGGCTACGCGGGTTAATCGGATTAGGGCTGATTAACGGAACTTTCGGTGTGTCACTGGAACAGTTAATCAGGGATCCGGTTGGAGCTAGAGATCCCGAACCCTGAAGGTTCCACCCTGTCGTTGCGTATAGGAATTGTTCCCCGACCTAGTTGGATACGTTGGATGCGAAGTAGCGCGATAGAGCGCAAGCCCGGAGCCTAAGAACCTAATTCACGTGTGTTACGGGTCGTAGGGGTATTTTGGTAAATACTGAAATATGGCTCAGAACATATTGAATATGGATCTTAAAATGAGCGGAATAATTTCAAGAGCTCACAGGCGCTGACGGAACTCGATTCCGAGTAGCACACCTCACTCAGTCTCACTTTCAGTTTTTCGATTTTCGTGAAGGGCGTTTTCGTCCGGGCTTCACGATAGACACCCGGGAGACCTAAATCTGACCCCCCCTCATCCCTATCCACCTAGGGGCCGGCCATAGGCTCCTTGGATCCATGGGAGACCGGCCCTATAAAGGAAATAGGGAGGGGAGGGGCCGGCCCAATGGTTCTACTCCCTCCCCTCCAAAAATCCGACCCCTAGTCCTCCTCCTTTGTGGTTTCGGCCAAGGAAAAGAGAGGAAGAAGAAGGGAGAAGGAAGAGGAAGGAAGGAGAAGGAAGAAAGGAGAAAGAGGAGGAGAAAATCTCGAGGCTCGCCATTGTCTTCGCAACGGATTCTTCCGTCGGCTCGAAATCCTTGAACTCAGAGACGGGATTTCGAGGATTCTTCAATTCGCAAAGGACAAGGTGCTATCCGACAGTTTCCCTTGCGATTCAAGTGCGGTTCTTTATCGTTCCGTAATCTCCGGATCATATATCCATAAGGTATGATGAATCTAAACACCTAAGTAGATGCATGCATGTCTTCCGTAGATCGTAGTATGCCTCTAGGGTGTCCGCACATATGCTAAGATCATAGATTTGCATGTAGATTGTTTTGTATCACGAATTGTAATGAAACATACACCGTATGATCTTCAGATCTTTCTTTTGCTTTCGCTGCGACTCTGATTAGCGGATCCAATTCCAACAGAAGCTTCTCCGCTCTCCTCTTCTTCCTTCATTCCTTCTTCTTCTTCCTTCCTCTTCTTTCTCTTCCTCTTCTTTTTCTTCATGATCTCTCTCACAAACTCTCCCCCTTGATGGCTGCAACTAGAGGTGCCAATCAGTCAAGTTCGGGTCGGACCTACCCCTACCCCTACCCATTCAGATAGAAGAGGATCCATACCCATTTGGGTTTTAGGTTTTGGATTTTAGTTCGGGTTTCGGGTATGAATTGGGTATAATTTTATCTCCTTTCGCCATCATATATATATATATATATATATATATATATATATATATATATATATATATATATATATATATATATATATATATATATATATATATATATATATATATATATATATATATATATATATATATATATATATGTACGTAATTGCGTGAGGAAAAAAAACCAAGGTATCACATTGCAATGTTAAGAAGCTCTTTTGGTTTTTTATTACATTAATTGGTTTTAGTTAAGTATAAGATTGGGTAGAAATAATAGTTTTGTTAGAACTTGGATAGATGACAATGACTTTGGAGTCCAAATTGTATTATCTAGTACATACAAATTAGAGGGGCAAATAGGGTTTCGGGTATGGGCATTGAGGTTCCCATACCCATACCTGAAAGTTAATCAGGTTGAGCTTTTGTACCCATATATACGCTACCCAAACCTTGTTTCGGGTTCAAAATTGGTACCCATACTCGAGGTTTCCGGTTGGGTTAAGGTCTGGTTTTTGGGTTTTTGGAGTCCATTGCCACCCCTAGCTGCAACAAGCCCCTCTTTTGTAACCCTAAAGCCACAATACGTCCTCTTCTATAGGGAGAAAACGTATGATTTTAGTTCCCAAAAACAGCCCAAATAGCAACTCAAACCCATCGCTACCAGCTCAGGTTGTGCGCACGATAGGGACATTATGTGCATGATGTCTCCAGACTCTTGCTTCCAGCCCGCGTTCACCCGAACGACCCGAACGAGCTAGCCTCACTGTGCCTAAGCAACTTTCTCCTTTGTTTTGACTGCGAATCTGTAGAAGTTGTGCGCACGAACTGAAAATGTCGTGTGCTCAATCCAATTAGTATTGGCTTTAGCAAGCCAAACATGGGACCAACAGGGTTAAGGACGACCCCAACCATTTTATTGGAAAATACAAATGGAGAAGAGAAAATTACAGCATGGGTGGGCCTCATCTGATCATCAGCCTACAGTGGCGACTCAAGATAAGGACATAAAAAACCCATAGAGTTGTTCTCGTGAACGGCCTACAAAGGTAGACAACCAAACCATGATGTTGTAACCCAGTTTTAGCAACAGCTCCACATGCATTACAGATCTTCCGAAAAAGATCCCCCTCCCTTGTTCATGGTGTAGGGTTTTGGTGATCTCCTCCTGGCCTCCTCGGTTGCCGCCCGGGGGCCGAGATTTCGTAGATAGGGTTTCCACCACCACCACCACCACCTCCCCCCCCCCCCCCCCGCTTGTTGAAGTGTAGGTATTAATTCATCGTATTTTTTTACATTTTCCCTAGGGGCTCGGTTGACCCCTCAAGGGTCGGGTCATGTCGAGTTCGCGTCGTGTCTAGTCGGGTTCATGTCCAAACCCTCCAGACCCGGACCCGACCCGTTTAACTAATCGTGTCTAGCTCCTAAACCCGTACCCGACCTGCTAATAAACGGGCGGGTAGACCCGATATGACCCGATAAGACCCGTTTATCACCCGGGACTATTCAGTTGACCACCCGATCCAACCCAATCCGACTTGACCCGACCGGACCCGAAAGACCCGCTAATATTATATATTATAGTATCAGATTGCGGGTAGACCCGACCCGACTCGACACGACCGTTGAATACTAAACGGGTCTTCTCGGGTCTACCGTGTCCAGACCCTAAACCTGGACCCGACCCGTTTATTAAACGGGTCTATCGTGTCAACTCATTTACGACTTGAACCCATTTAGCCTTGACCCAGACCCGCTAACTTCATGTTGGGTCTGCCGTGTCGGGTCCGAAATTGCCAGCCCTATTATCGACCCAAGCTTGAGGTACGTCCGTATCCCCAACTATTCAATTCATCCTTTCTTTTGCCATAGGGTCAGCTTTGGACATATAGCTAAGACTTTACGACAGATTTTCTTAGCACGTCCATCTTTGCCTCTTAGTCCATCCTTGCATATATAGTTTTTAACTATGACAAAAATATCAGCCATGCTAGAGGCAAGCTTTTAAATTTTGATTTTGTTTTGGGTTTCGGTCCAAGTTGAAACCGAAGTTTCGGCCGATATTTATCGAAATTGATTGAAATTTAAAATTTATATTTCTAATTTTGAAAAAAAAAAATCGACTGAAATTGATTGAAATTGATCGAAATTTATAGTATTAGTACCAGTTCTGAAAGCAGAAACGAAAATTGACCAAAATTTTATTAAAATTGGGTTTTGCACCTACTTTTTGTTTTGGTCTAACCAAAACTGAAATATTTAACCAAAATTTTGGTATTTCGATCAAAATTTCAATCCATGGCTATAGGATGGCCTCTTGGTCAGAGATCGATAGAGTATTCAGTCTTATATTCAGACTTTGGTGGAAGACAGGCATCACAGCTCAAGGGGTACAATCTAGCTTCCACCTGGACTTCCTTGAACCTTTTCTCGAAGGTTCTAAAATCTTCATCTGGTTTCTTCTTGAAATAGAAAAGGGTGTTGGCGTCTTTCATCGGCTTCACATCCCTAAGGTTTTAAGATATGAAGAATTTTCACAAGTCTTCGAAGCTGGTGATGAATTCCTTAAAGAGGGACCTTAATTGCAACATGGAAGGGAACACATTGCATATCAAGGATTCATTGCTGGCATAGAGGTACATTATTTACTGGAAATACAAGACATGCTCTGAAGGATCAGGACCTAATGCGCGCCGTTGAACACCTTGAACTTTTTCGAGCTAGCGCTGAAATTCTTAGGAATCTCTACAGACCAACTGATCAAATATGAAGCTAGCCAGACCAAGGACAAAAACTAGATTGAGGAACTACCTAGATCAAGTTTTGAAGGCAGCTTGAAAGTACGATCTAAACCTCACAACAGGATCAAAACTAAAATCTCAACCAAAGATCAAGGAGAAAATACAAACTAGACTTGAAAAGACCAAAAGCCTTCAAATCCGAGGGCTGTAATTAAAGTAGGGCTCTCAATCGTGTCTGGTAGATGGTGCCAGTTTTTTTTTTTTTGAAATTCAGACAGTTCCACACCCTACCCTACCAACTGACACACCTGGTTACTGAGTTGACCCGGAACTGCATCAATTGGGTGGCATGGATAGGGCTAGTGGTTCTGTTTGAAGTATTGTTATTTATCTCAACATAAGCACTACACGCTTTGTCCTCTTCAAGCTGAGAGGTGATAGAAGATGAAGGGGAGAGAGAGAAAGTACAAATATTAGACTTAAGAGATTCTCGAGCAAGTATATGAGCACAGAAGTTCCCTTCCCTATGAATGAAGTGTACTTTCCCATCAACGAGATCAAGAAGCAAGGTCCTGCAAGCCGCAATTATCGAAATAATCCGTCATGGAGGGGTAGAATTCCCCTCTAACAGGAGATCATCCACAACACATTTGTTGTCACTTTCGATGATGAACTTCGATGCATTCAACCCTTGGAGGCCAGTTTTGTGGGAGCAAAGATCAGCTTCGTCATTGGATTTTTGACTTGCACAAAACGTGGTTTTGAGTTTGAATCTCATAGGCAGCGCCGGCCAGTTTATTGGTGCAAATATCAGCTTCGCCGTTGGATCTTCGATATGCACAAAACACGTTCCAAAGAAAATAGTGGGAGATCAATCTCCTGGCCTAGATCCATACTCTAATGCTGAAATCAGTTGTGATCTCACTCAAAAGGTCAAAAGGAAACTTGGGGGGAGTTTTGGGTATGGAGAGCATACTTATGTTTGGGACAAGAGATCTATTTATAGGTATCTAGTAAGTTACAATTAACTTTACAGTTGTCATTGAGTTGTCGATCACTGCCAACATAGCATAAAGTGATGCTTAATTTTTAATAGAATGTGATTACTTAACCCCTAATCACAACTGTTATTTGCTAATGTGACAATGTAATAATCATTTTCTGTAATAGAATGGGATCAATTTGACCTTGATGATGTTCTTATGATCTCTCGTTACTCCAATCTCAATGTACGTTGCTTTGATGCTAAAGTTGCCATTGCTAATGAATTAATGCAGATGTCTCAGCGGACTTTATACTCAAATGCAGAGGCTCTAAGGATGCATGCCACTGAGCACAGATGTTTCAGTTGACTTTACCTTTAGTTGTCGAGGCTTATGAGGATGTCATTGAGTGTTGAGGCCTCATCATCTAGTTTGAAGGTATATGGGTGTTACTTATAAGCACAAAGGCATCAATAACAAGTTTTGCTTGATATTTTCTCCGAATCATAAGTGCACACGTACAGTATCCATATATTCAGCTGATAATATCATGCATGTAGAGTATTTGTCCCTGCATAGATATCTTCTGCCTCGGAAGTGGATATCGATCCTCTGTCAGTGGATAGGATCTATTACGAATGATAGAGTACACTCTGCTATACTTCAAGAGCTAGGATGATGCCACGTATCCACAAGAAAAGGGGGAGGAGGAATGGAAGAGGTGCATGGGCCAACCTGGTGATCGGTGTTTGGTGGCAGATCCGAACACAGCGTAGAGTAGCATGGCAGCACGTACTGCTCTCCAGTGTTGGTGGCAGTGCGATTGCATGGCGGTGCTCGGTGGTGTCCCTCATCAATTTGAGATCGGGGATACATAAGGTATTTTTTCAAATGTCTGGTGGTGATAATTGAAAAACAAAAATGGGGGTGTAAATTTTAATATAGTACTCATTATTTATTATTGAAAACTTCAGGTCAGTTTTGATTGTGGGAGTAGCTAGGGGTGTCCCCAATTGGCTAATGGTATGTGCATGAAAAGACCCAAACCTCATGTAAAAGGAGGCGCCGGTGGGCCCACTGCTTCCAAAGCAGCGGGGGGATGGGTTGACCATCCACGTTCGGAACCGGCTTGCTTTTCTTCCCATCCCCTTCATGGTCCCACAAAAGCCTAACAGAATCCCTTCCAACTCTCAAGAAAAGAAGAGAAAAAAGAAAACTGTATAAACGTAATATATAATACCAAAATCATTCCCATTGCAATGCTAGCCACCCTTCTCTCCTCTCACCCCATCCTCTATCCCCCCATATCCTTCTCTCTCTAACCAGAGAGAGAGAGAGAGAGAGAGAGAGATGGTTAGGTCCATAGCATGCCTGCTCTGTGTTGGGCTTCTGCTGTCTATGGTGAGTGGAAGTGGAGGGGCTAAAGCAGCACCAGCATTGGCTGTAGAAATGGGGAGCCTCAGGGATTCGGACCCCCTTTATAACAGCAAGAGAAGGGTACCTAATGGGCCTGATCCCATTCACAACAGGTAACAAGCTTACACTCTTCACACTCTCCTTCATGCAGCTCCCTCGATCAGTTCTTTCGTTTCAGATCCCCATGTTTCTTCAAGGACCCATGAAGCAGATCCCCATGACTTGTTGCCATGGATTTACTTGTGAGTTTCTGAGTCCTTGACTCTGTTCTCTTCCAGTCCATAGTGAAATGAAAGGACAAAAAGAAAGAAAGAAAGAAAAAGTTGCCCTCCTCACTTTATTCATCCCACCAACACCCCATAATCATGCTTCTAATCCTACAGTGTTTAGCACTGTTAGTTATATGTATAGCCTATCTTTGTATATGAGTGCATACCCTAATAAGACATACATTCTCTTCCAAAACCCTATCCCCTCTCTCTCTCTAGATCTCTCTCTCTCTCTCCTAGGGTTATTGGTGCATGACAAACACTATGAAGATAGGTTTATGAAATAAAATGTACTTAATAATTGTTTTAAGTACCTAAGAGATGCAATAATGGAGTGGAATTCAATTCATTCATGAATAAATCACACAGTACCATGTACCAAAGATCTTTTGTGGAGCCCAACAACAAATTGAAGTACATTGTGACTCCCAGTTCTAATGATTGCTTAATGAGAGGTCTAGCTAGGTTGATAGGGTCACCTGAATTCCCATTGGGTGCGAGCCGTACCACCTGCGTGCGCTCGGTATCTAACTATCGTCTCATGATTGTGTACTCAGGGGAGCAGGGAAGTCGGGGCGGCCTCCCGGAAGAGCGTAGAGGCGGCGAAGGGAGGGAAGCTGCTGATGGGTGGATGGTGGTGGTGGTGGTGGGGGGTGATCTCATCTTGAATGTAACTATGGGTCGGCAATCTTTAAACACTCCCAAGGCATTAGCCCGAAATCTGTACTTTGCCAAAGTGATCAACTTTATGAGGTGGTGTTGGTGGTAGGGTGTCAAAGTGGCCAAGCTTCCCTCACACAAAATGCACATCCAAGGTTTTTGACAAACATGGGAAGGGCTTTTACGTCACTTTAGGAGGGGGAGAGAGAGAGAGAGAGAGAGAGAAGAGCTAGGAGTTGGTAGCATGTAATCATCAAACAAGCGAGATTGACATCCTATAAAAGGAGCAGTATATGGAACAGAGGCTTATCAGCTTATCAATCTTTGTCACAGTCTGATTCTCTTGTGATAGTTACTCTCCAAATAATGCATTGCCCCCCCCCCTCTCTCTCTCTCTCTCTCTCTCTCTCTCTCTCTCTCTCTCTCTCTTGTTTGGATAAGGCAATGCAAGACTGTTGTGAGGTCCATTCAACGTTACAGAAAACGTGCATGGGGATTCAACGTTACAAAATCATGCTATAAACAAACAGTGGGATAATGCAAAGCAAAAGGAAAAAAAGGAAAGAAAAAGCCAAAGTTGGCTTCTAACCTGCTTTATCTTTTTTTTCCCCCTCTTTTACTTCTTTCTAGCCCTATTTTGAACGGATCGAGGGCTAAAGGCTCGGTCTAAAGCAAGTAGGGAAGCGTAACTGTCTTTACCCTGGCTAGGGTTTTGTACATAGTAAAGCAATTAAGACCCACCTAATCTTTTTTTTTAAAACAAGCCCATCTAGTTTTGAACTTCCCATAGGTAACTAATATTTGGATTATTACATATTCTACATAGTATTAAGGTTGGTATTGCTATTTCACTACAACAAAACCACCCTAATATGACAGCATAATCGGCGGTCACCGAAAGAAAGGCCGATCATGCCCATTTAAAAAAAAAAATCGAAAGAGTATTTATGCCTCCTCTCTCCCTTCTTCCTTTTCCTCCTTCCTTCACCCTCTTCCTCGTCCTCCTTCTTTCACCCTCTTACTCCTCCTTCCCGAAGACGTATTGATTGCTGCTGCATGACCAACATGGTCTGAAATTATTCGATGCCACACCATGTCGGTGGCTCTTTACCGTCGACAATATTGGTTAGTAGCCAACATTATGATGTGTATTATCAGGTGCATGGCTATCCATCAAACAATTCAGCACCATGGTGGTTGATAGCGAGCTACACATCTCTAGAAAGGAAGAGGAGGATGGAGAAGGAAGGAAGTGGAGGAGGAGGAGGAGGAGGAGAGAGAGAGAGAGAGAGAGAGAGAGAGAGAGAGAGAGAGAGAGAGAGAAGGGGGGAGAAGAAAGGGAGGAGGAAATGAAAATGTTAACATTGTTAATTTGCTTATATAAAATTAACAAATAAATTTAGGCTGGACATCTTATCATGATCACATAGACTTAGGTTTGACAACCTTGCCTTGAACACACAATCCTTGATGGGAAAAACCGCACCGGCTCAACCACGAAATCGACGATTTCTTCCCCGTGAGATGAACCAAAGAGAGCAAACAACAATCCAATCACAAATGCAAAATAAATTCAATCACAAGCAAAGAAGACGACTCGGGGATTTACGTGAAAACCCTTGCGGAAAAAACCACATGTACAGTGAGCAAATGCTCGGGGGAGGGCTTCACTATCAAAGATGGCAAGCAAGACGAGAGTACAACCCGACTCCTTCTTCTTCCTCCTTCTAGATCTACACCTTTTCCCCTTCTAAGGGTCAACAAGTAGAGACCCTATAAAGCCTCAAGGAACATACCTTCTTGCAAGCTTAGATCCGATTTATCCGTCGAAGATCGATCCCCAAGTAAATCTTCTCCTCCCTTGTAGAAGAAAGCTTTCCTTCTCCCTTAGAAAATAAGCCCTCAAAACCCTCTCCAAGGTTTTTCCAAGCCAACTCAAGCCACACACCAAAAGCCCCTTCAAAAAGCCTTAAAACATCCAAAAACGGGTATGCAAAAAACCCAGAAAAACAGATCTGGCCCGATTTCGCCCAAGCGGGTTTGCTGAATTTTCTGCCCATTTGTGGCTAAGGAACTCGCCCGCGCGAGTCGGATCTCGCTCGGGTGACTCGGGTGCAAGTCCGATTGGGAAGGAGTTATGCTCCCCTCCCCTTTTGGGTCTCCTCCATGGAGATGGAACCACAACAATCTCCCCCTCCAGACCCATGGAGAGAAATACGCCTTCAAAGCCTTCAAGTGATGCCAATGAGCTCACAACAGAGCTCATGTTTATCTCGAGTCACCATCTTCGTTAGCATATCTGTCGGGTTTTTGCTAGTGTGGATCTTCTCAAGCACCATTTCATCCTCTTCAAGTACTTCTCGAATCCAGTGATAACGAACTACAATGTGCTTGGTCCTTGGATGGTAGGTAGCATTCTTGCTTAGCTCGATTGCGCTCTAGTTATCACAATTGAGCTCATAAGCCTCTTGCTTCATCCCCAACTCTAGGAGGAACCTCTTTTACCATAGAAGTTCCTTCCGGTCTCATTCACGGTAATATACTCTACTTCGGTGGTTGACAGTGCCACACACTTCTGCAAAAGAGACTGCCATGACATAGCTCCCCCTTAGAAGGTAAACACATAGCCAGACGTGGACCTTTTGCTATCAATATCCCCTGCCATATCAACATATGTATATCCTGTCAGAGTCAGACTTTCCTTGCCAAAACACAACCGATACTTGGAAGTCCCTTTCAAATATCTAAGTACCCACTTCACAGCCTCCCAGTGCCCCTTGTCCGGATTTGACATGAATTTGCTCAACATCCCTACGGCTTGAGCAATATCAGGCCTTGTGTACACCATGGCATACATGAGGCTACCAACGGCAGACATATATGGAATCAACTCTATCTCCTTCTTCTCCTTCACTGTCTTCGGTGACAAGGCTAAACATAGCTTAAAGTGACCTGTGAGAGGAGTACTTACAGGCTTCACCTCCTTCATATGGAACCTCTCGAGCACCTTCTCAACATATACCTCTTGAGATAACCAAAGTCGTCGACCGCTGTGATCCCTCTCGATCTTCATGCCCAAAATATGTTGAGCAAGACCCAAGTCCTTCATGTCGAACGCCTTTGCCAAGTCTCGCTTTAGCTCCTTGATCAAACTAGCATCTTGTCCCACAATCAACATATCATCCACATAGAGCAGAAGAACAATGAACTTACCTCCTTTGAATCTCTTGATGTAGACACAGTGATCCGTCGCTGTCCGCTTATACTTCTGAGAAGCCATAAAGGAGTCAAACTTCTTGTACCACTGACGCGGTGCTTGCTTCAACCCATACAAGCTTTTCTTCAAGCGGCACACTAAGTGCTCCTTGCCCTTCACCTCATAACCTTCCGGCTGCATCATATAAATCTTCTCTTTCAAATATCCATGCAAGAAGGCAGTCTTGACATCAAGCTGCTCGATCTCCAAATCAAGACTCGCCGTCAATGCTTACACGACTCGAATAGAAGTCATCTTCACCATGGGTGAGAAAATTTCAGTGTAGTCAATACCCTGCTTTTGCTCAAAGCCCTTGACAACCAACCTCGCCTTGTACTTTGTAACATTGCCGATGTTATCTCTCTTAAGCTTGAAGACCCATTTGTTCTTCAATACTTTCACCCTCTTCGAAGCTTCTACCAACTTATAGGTTTGATTTTTCTCCAAAGAAGCTATTTCTTCATCCATTGCCTTCTTCCAATTTGCATCATCCTTGTCACTAAGAGCCTCCAGGAAATCTTCAGGCTCCCCCTCATCTGTCACCATAATATACTCCTCTGAGGAGTACCTTCTCGACGGTTGAGGCACTCTAGTCGACCTCCGAACTTGAGGCACTTTCGGAGGTGGGAGCTCGTCTTCATCACCAGTAAAAGCATCATCTACCGGGTCTTCATAGGCTCCTCCACCGATCGGTTCAACAATCGGTGTGTCTTTATGAGTCTCCCCTTCTCCATCATCCACCCCTTGGCTTGGTGGAGAGGAGATGGGAGTAAAATCATCGGATTCTTCTACACCTCCACCATAGACCTTCATGGTCTTCTCCAAATCGGCAATGGTCTCATCTTCAAAGAATACAACATCACGGCTTCACACTATCTTCTTGGCCTTGGGATCATAGAGGTGATACCCAAATTCTTCATCCCCATAGCCAATGAACACGCACGGTGTGCCCCGATCATCGAGCTTCGATCGATTCTCTTTTGGTACGTGAACAAAAGCCCGACACCCAAACACCTTCATGTGACGGTAGCTAACTTCCTTGCCGCTCCAAACCTTTTCCGGAATGCCACCCTCCAAGGGAACCGAGGGAGACCGATTGACGATGTAGGAAGCGGTCACCACCGCCTTCCCCCAAAAGGTCTTAGGAAGCTTAGCCATAGATAGCATTGCACGTGCCTTCTCCATGAGTGTGCGATTCATCCTCTCCGCTATCCCGTTGTGCTGAGGGGTACACTCTTCTCGTACCGAATTTCATGCCTAGCACAATAGTCTTGGAATTCCTTTAAAACATACTCGCCTCCATTGTCACTACGGAGGCATTTAAGTTTCTTCTATGTCTCCCGCTCAATTTTAGCATAAAACTTAGAGAAAGCATCAAATAAATCACTTTTATTTGCTAGGAAGTAGACCCATACCTTGCGAGATAAGTCATCAATGAAGGTAAGAAAGTAGCGGCGCCCCCCGAGAGTAGCAACATCCATGGGCCCGCAAACGTCTGAGTGGACAAGCTCCAACACTCCTTCTTCCTCTTCGAGTGCCCCGAGAATGACACCCTATGTTGCTTCCCAATCAAACAGTCATTACAAGTGCCATAAGCCATAGAGCCAACCTGAGGTGTGATGAGCTTCTGCTTCCTCAAGATTTCTAAGCCCTTTTCACTCATGTGACCAAGCCTTCGATGCCATAGCCCTGGAGTAGCCTCACTAGCATTCACACTACCTTTTTGAGTGTGCACCTCCGTGGCCGTCTTGTATAGTGTGCAACAAGCCTTGCCTTTGGCAACAACCAATGGACCCTTGCTTAGCTTCCATACTCCATTACCGAAGACACTCACATAGCCTTCTCGATCAAGAACCAATCTCAACATCAAATTCAGTCGAAGATCCGGAACATGCCTTACATCCCGCAGAATCAAGGTGCATCCCAAACTGGTCTTCACTTGGATATCTCCAATACCTTGAATCTTCGATGCACTACTATTACCCATTTTGACATTGCCAAAATTATCGCTCCGGTAGCTCGTAAAGAAGTCCCTCCTGGGTGTGACATGGTATGATGCTTCCGTGTCGACAACCCATTCAACCTCATTTGCAGAGGTGTGGTAGCATTCCCCATTGTCCAACAAGACAACTACACCATCATCACCGGTGATGGTAGCAGATGTACCTTCCTCCTCCTTGGGCTTCGTCTTACCCTCCTTGAGATCATTCTTAAACTTGAAGCAATTTTTCTTGAAGTACCCCTCCTTCTTGCAATAGAAGCACGTCAATGATTTACCTTTGGACTTTGACCGAGCTTGTGACTTCCCCCTCCAATGAGGTTTCCTACTCTTGCTCTGGCCTCGCTCTTCATTCATCAAAGCTTGCGGATGGTCTTCTACATTCGTCTTCCGCCTTGTTTCCTCATTTAGCAAAGCACTATGCATAATAGACAATGTCAACTTGCCATCCGGGAAAGAGTTGCTCACTGATACAACAAGTGTCTCCCAACTATTTGAAAGCGAACTCAATAGTAGCATAGCTTGAAGCTCCTCTTCTAAGGCTGTCTTTGTGATGGTCAATTGATTGACTATGCTTTGGAACTCGTTCAAATGATCTGACACCGACGTTCCATCCCGATACTTCAAATTAACAAGCTTGCGGATGAGCATGGTCTTGTTGCCAACTGTCTTCCTCTCGTACCGATTATGAAGCCGAGTCCACATCTCGAATGCAGACGTAAATCTGGAGACGTGATGGCAAACACTAATATCTAGCCACTTGCGAATTGTGCTGCATGATTTTCGATTCAATATCCGCCATTCCTCTTCGGACATCTTTTTTGGGCACTTCGAATCTCCACCTAACGGCAAGTATAAATCCTTGTAATACAAGATGTCTTCCATCTTCTACTTCCAAATCGGCCATGAATTAGTACCATTGAAGCAAAACATCCCTTTATTTTTACTACCGCCGCTCTCATCCATCTTTGATTTCTTACAGACATAAGAACAAACACCTTGTGTGCACAACCCGTGCTCTGATACCACTTGATAGGAAAAACCGCACCGGCTCAACCACGAAATCGACGATTTCTTCCCCGTGAGATGAACCAAAGAGAGTAAACAACAATCCAATCACAAATGCAAAATAAATTCAATTACAAGCAAAGAAGGCGACTCGGGGATTTACGTGGCAACCCTTGCGGGAAAAACCATGGTGAGCAAATGCTCGAGGGAGAGCTTCACTATCAAAGACGACAAGCAAGACGAGAGTACAACCCGACTCTTTCTTCTTCCTCCTTCTAGATCTACACCTTTCCCCCTTCTAGGGCTCAACAAGTAGAGACCCTAGCAAGCCTCAAGGAACATACCTCCTTGCAAGCTTAGATCCGATCTATCCGCCGAAATCGATCCCCAAGGAAATCTTCTCCTCCCTTGTAGAAGAAAGCTCTCCTTCTTCCTAAGAAAATCAGCCCTCAAAACCCTCTCCAAGGTTTTTCCAAGCCAACCCAAGCCACACACCAAAAGCCCCTTCAAAGAGCCTTAAAACATCCCAAAACGGGTCTGCAGAAAAACCCAGAAAAACAGATCCGACCCGACTTCGCCCAAGCGGGTTTGCTGAATTTTCTGCCCATTTGTGGCTAAGGAACTCGCCCGGGCAAGTCGGATCTCGCTCGAGTAACTCGGGTGCAAGTCCGATTGGGAAGGAGCTATGCTCCCCTCCCCTTTTGGGTTTCCTCCATGGAGATGGAACCCCAACACAATCCTAGTTATATTAAATGTTGGACGGCGCTCAACTCACTATGGTTTCCTATACTCAGGTGAGAAGCAATAGGAGAGCTCCGGAGCAATAATGGCTTTCTTTTCTTTTAGTTATCTTTGGAGATGTAATAATTATAGACTTATTGTTATTGGAATAATAGGTGTCCGAAGAGTTGTTTGGTCCACAAGAAGGAAACATTTATTTTCTGTTCGAACCAATAAGAGACGTTCGAACTGACCCTTATTTGTACGAACAGTTGTTCGGACCGGATTTTTTGGCATTCACGAACATCTGTTCGGATAGCATAAGTTACTCACTTGCACTTAGATAAATTTTAGCAAAATTACTGAAATTACGAAGTGTGGTTTCCATGAGATGCCACTTAAGATCAATCAAGTGTGGCTCTCTCATCCAAGACAAGGTCCTATGCATTGATGGATCAATAAATTAAAGTGTGCTAAATGCAAAGGATCGATGCTCAAATAACTTTAAAAAATGAACTAATTTTAGAAGAAAAAAAATATGTGTTATGTAAACTTTTATGGATTTTCATGAATGAAGCCAAAGTGTATAAGTAAAATGAGATGCATGCAAAATCAATGACTATGTGTCAACAGGTACACAACACGGGAACCGATCCCTTGCACGAAATCTAACTCTATCTACTATGCTCAATGTCAAGATGCACTAGAGGGTGTATTGGAGCAAACAAGATAGGTAGGGAGACTAAAATCCAAATATCTTTCACTTTTGATAAACTAAGAATTAAGATACCAATGTGTAAGGTGAGAGCTCAGTATGGCACAGACTAAGTTTCTAACTTACTGAGGGGTTCACAAAAAAACCTTGTAAGAAGTCAAACCTACCTAGCCACGTACTTTGCCAATATAAATCTTTCGGACTCACTTTTTTAAGTCCAAGTCCTGACAAAAATATTTTTTTTGTAGATTTCCATTACTGAAGCTTAACCTTGTTCATTTTCAAGAATTAGAGAAATGTAGCTTCTTTATGATAAATCATAAGATTTTTATTTTTCTTATCACATCTATATAACAAGGGACGTCGATTTTGTGCTGATTAGACAAAACGAAACAAAAAAGCTGACTAAGACAAGCTGATTGGATAAAAAATGAACCGAATAGATCTAACCATTCGTTCAAAAATCAATGCATAATCTCTATTTCCTTGTCAACCAACTCCCTCCCCTTGATTTCAAATCCCGACCCATTTAAACTCCACGAAACCCCTAAAATCCCGGCCCATTTAAATAGCACTAAATCTGACCGTTCATTCCGTGATCATTGTTCGCATCAACAGTTATAAACTCGCCTGCTGAAATTTCGGCATCGATCCCCAAACCATCGGGTCAATCTCGAGGAATCCATTCGAATAGAGACAGCTGTGATTGATCTATTATAGGGGGAGGGGGAGTTGGTTGTGCCGAAGGCGCCTGCTTTGTGCCAATCGGCACATGCGAGGAAATGGGTGTCCTGATGAATGCATGTGTTGTCGTCAAAAGTGTTTTGTTGCTGAAGGTGTTTAGGTGTGTTGCCACCGATGGTAGTCCGCTGCAGTGCCGACAGATGTGTTGCAGTCGAAGGCGGCCCGCTGCAGTGCCGACAGTCACGGGCATGCACTAGTTAACTTACACTCTGACTTTGATATATCCACTTTAGATGGTTCACTAATCTTTTGAAAAAAATCTTTCATCAGGAGGGCTAGATTATGGCCAATCTTGGAATAAACAATTCCAAAGAATAAGGTAACATAACATCTGGGAGACTTCTGTCCTATTAGCCTCTATAATGTACACTACAAGATCATCTCTAAACTTCTGGAAAATAGATTAAAGGGTGTGTTAGATAAATGCATTTCTCTGTAACAATCAACTTTTGTTAGGGTCGAAATATCACGGACACTTTGGTGTTAGCACAAGAGATATTTAGTACCTTCAAACAGACTCATGTGGCTCGTGGCTATTTGGCGTTGAAGCTGGATATGACCAAAGATTGTGATAGTGTAGAGTACGTGGCAGTTCCTCATCAAGGTTATAAAAGCCATAGGCTTTACTGACAAATTTTATGATTAGGTCTTCAGATGCCGCTCCTCAATCTCGTTCTCCATCTTGGTTAGTTCAGCGTGTTTTTCGTCACGGGTTCCCCCTTTCCCCCCATCTGTTTGTCATATGCACGGAAGTCCTAGCCGAAATAATCAGCTCTTTGATGGAGAAAAATTTATTTCATGGTGTCGTCAAATTGGGTCGATCAAGAGACTCCATATCCCATCTTGTATATTGCTGGTTTCTTTGTTTTCGGTCACACTAGTCATAAGGAGATTTTGGTGATCAAGGAGGTGCTTAATATATATAGGTCTATTTCGGGCCAATAAATAAACTACCTTAAATCTTTTGTACATGATGTTTACAAAAATATGAAAGCTGTTGGGATCGGCGTGTCCTACAGCATGCCCGATACTTGATTAAGATCACATTACTAAAAATCACATACCATTATACATGATATGTATAAACTCATTATGTCTCTTTTAGTACGATTAAGATAACTCATGTATGTTGATGAGATCTCATACAGGAGCTATGGCGTTACCATATATACTTAGATAAGTTTGTAGTCAGTCGCTAGACTAGACATCTAGTATGTAAGATTGTAATACCCTAACCTTTTTATTAGAGAGAGATGACCCAGCTTAATCTTTGGTATGAGATACTAAATCAGATAGTGTTAATCTGTTTAGAATACATTGAATCAATCAAGAGAGGAAACTACTCTTAATAACTATCTATATAAGATTTGGACCTCTACTGCTAGTTGGCTAGAACCATAACTCTAGGATGTGTAGTGAATTAGGTTTACTACTTTCTACTTTGACTACCGAGCAATAGTTTATTGTAAACCAAAAGACTGTGTAGATTGGATGAGTGGCATTAGACTCTAGGGAACACTAACATTCCATAGAGATTCTATATTCCCCGAAGAAGAACTATGTGTATCCTTGAGTACTCATGAAGTATTGATCCCTTAGAAGTGGCCACCCATAATCAAAGTAAGATGGTGACAAGGCATTGAGAGACAAAGACTCAAGTGAGTGAACTCAATCGAGAATGACAGTCGGTATTGATCTTGGTTAGTTTTAGAATATCGGATTGGAATGGTTCAAGTATAACATAGTAGGGTAATAGTACTCACGTAAATACACTAATAATCTCGGAGCGCAACAATGTCTTAGTAGTGATTGTGACACTGTTTACTAGGATAATATAGTTAAATGATGACTACGATCATAGTTCCAGTAGGAGCCAAGGTTATCAGGATCCTGAAGATTCCAACTCCTAGTCACTTCTAACGGCAAAACAAACCTAATCCAATAATATTAGGGTTTATTGGTAATAGATAACACCATATTGACTAGGATACCCAAGGAACCTAGATTAGGACTTAAAATAGCTTAGGCTTCCTAATTGAATTAGGATTCCTAAGTGATTCGTTCTGTAGATTCTCTATCAGAGGCAACCTAGTTGAACTAGGATTTCTCAGATGGGAACCATTTGGTGGGCTCCTAGTTTATAAAAAGAGAATACATACTTATAAATATATTTGAAAGACAATCATGTATGATCTTTAGTCAAACTAAGATCACTAGATCATGATTAAGTTGACTATGATCTCTAGTCAAACTAAGATCACTAAATCTCTGGAGGCCGATACCCTTAGCGACCTTAGAGATTTGGTGATCGACCCCAGAGATACCTCCTGGGGCCGATAGGGGGTGTCAGCTTCTGGAGGCCGATAGGGGTATCGGCCTTGAAGATTTTGTGATTGGTCCCAAAGAGGCCTCCTGAGGCTGATAAGGGGTGTCGGCTTCTGGAGGCCGGCCAATAGGTGTATCGGCCTCTCAGGGTCGATAGGGGTATCGGTCTCCCGGAACTGATAGGGGTATCGGTCTCTGGAGGTCGATACCCTTTGTCGACCTTGGAGATTTGATGATCGGCCCTAGAGAGGCCTCCTGGGGGCTGATAGGGAGTGTCGGCTTCTGAAGGACAATAAGGGTATCGGCCTCCAGGGGCCGATAAGGGTAGGTCGATACCCTTTGTCAGTCTTGGATATTTGGTGATCGACCCCAAAGAGGCCTCCTGGGGCTGATAGGGGGTGTCCACTTCTGGAGGCTGATAGGGGTATCGGCCTTCCGGGGTCGATAAGGGTATCAACCTTTGAAGGTCGATACCCTTTGTCGGGCTTAGAGATTTGGTGATCGATCCCAGAGAGGCCTCTTGGGGCTGATAGGCGGTGTCGGCTTCTGGAGGTCGATAGAGATATCAGCCTCTAGAGATTGATACCTATATCAGCCTCAAGGTTTTGATGATCGCCCTCAGAGGCCCCTCCTGAGGCCGATCACTCAAACATCAGGACTGATAGCTATCGGTCTCTAGAGACCGATAGGCTATCGGCATCTGAAGGCTGATCAGGTATCGACTGTTGATTTTGAGGGATCGGTCATGGGAAGCATGATTCCACCTGATCTCTCATCTTTTGAGGCTGATCCGTCTGTCGGTTGATCGGGTATCGACTATCGATCACACGTGTTCATGGAAGTAGTCGTTGAAGGGAGAGTCGTGTACCGTTGGTGGCTACGGGTACTCAGCACAGTATCAATGGAGAGGGCAAAGACGAAAGATGAGATTGGCTGTCGGTTGTCGACTGATCCTAGTCGATGTTTGTAGAGTGAAGGGGAGAAAGGTGTGATCACCTCTTCCCCCTAGTTGATATTGGGTCGAAGAAGGGGAGCCAATCCGGGTGCCTCCTCGAAAGTAAGTTGAGAGAAGTGAGAAAGAAGTTGGCATTGAGATTTTTGGCCGATCGGTCATTGATTGTCGATCTAGGATCGGACTTTGGTTTTCATGGTATTGTACTCAAATGGATGTGTTGAGGCCAATATAGTAGGATTTTTGGTCGATCGGTCGAGGACAAAAGGGAAAGAAGGGGATCGACCATAAGAGGTCGATCGTTGTCTGGGGTATCGGCTTTGAAAGGCTGATATTGATCCGAGGTCGAAGTCGAAGGGTAAGAATATTGGCCATGGAAGGCAGATCACGGTCTGTGTAACATCCACCCCAAACACACAAGATACTGTCCGCTTTGCACGTGCCCGTACGAGGACTTCCCAGGGAGGTCACCCATCCTAGTACTACTCTCGCCTAAGCATGCTTAACTATGAAGTTCTTATAAAATCCATAGCGGTGCACGATTTTAAAACGCGCCTTCTATATTTGGAAAGGAAAATTATATAAATAGCTCAGGATCTCCTTCTCTCTAGGCGGTGTAGGGCTAACTCATAGCCTTATACACCTCACCTCATTCATCTTGGCATCCTAGCCTTAGGAGTCTTGGCTCTTAGCTATTGACTATTGGATCCCGGTTGTCACAGTCTGAGGTCGAAGTTGAAGGGGAAGAAGGAGATCGGCCGCGGGAGGCCGATCACTGTCCGAGATTGAAGCCAAGGGGAAGAAGAACATCGACCATAAGAGGCCGATCACGATCGAGATCGAAACCAAAGGCAAGAAGGGGATCGACCATGGGAGGCTGATCACTATCCAGGGGATCGGCTGACTTTGCACTGTGATCGGATTTAAAATCCTCATTTGTGACTGATACCTCAGAGTTCAACGTCCTGGTGGTGTTCAATCTATTGATCGACATCGGGTGGCCGATTGGTTGATCGGCATTCGGCGACGCCGAGAGGGAAGAAGGGGGCGAGTGGGCTTCTCTCCGTTGCATTTCTTTGTGTTGGAGGCCGATCGAAAGAGGGAGAGGAGCCCTGGCCGTTGATGTGGCAATTGATTAGATTTGGAGAACACTGTTATGCGATCAAGAGTGAATCCTGGCCACTCATGTTGGTGTTTGTTATTTGAACACGTTGAGGATAAGTAATTAATAGCCTGTGGAAAAAAGCGATAGCCCATGGTCCCATCGACTCATTTCAAGTGCCAATCCAAGATGTTGGTTCCTTGTATGTGCAAATCCTGATGATTGATATCCACACAATCATGAGGTTGTGGAGAAAGGTTAGAGCATCTCCAATAGCCTCTGAAATCCCCTCCCATAGGATGTTGTATTCGTCGACCTAGAAAGACCCGCATGCAAGAAAGTTGAAAAGAATGTATGAAATCCAAAGGGAAAGGCCATGCAAATAAAGTAAGCAGCGGATTACTGATGTTCGAGCTTTTCAAGGAGATGAGAGCTGAGAAGAAGCATCTTCATGATTTGAAGATTGAGATGATGACGAAGGCATACGAGCAGGAGCAAGAGAGAATTCGAGTAGTGAGTGGGAGACTTGCACTCGAGAAAGAGAAGTTCCGAGTGGAGCATCAGAGGTTTGAAGCAACTGAGGAGGAGAGGATCATGATTATTGACACTTCTAAGCTACCCGATCACCAAGCAGAGTATTATCGTCGCCGTCAGATGGAGATACTAGCTAAGGGATTGCCATTCTAGATTACTGAGATGTAATTTCTTTTGCTTTTTGCTGTTGTTATTATTGTGCTAAATTGAGATGTATTTGTATTAATAAAAATCTGAAGCATTCGATTTAAAATTTTTTAAATTAAAACTACTCGTACAAGCTAAAAGATTACAAATAAAAAGACATTCATGCTCCAAACAAAACATTACAATTTAAAATAATTATGAGTTGAGTAAAAGATTCCTACAGCCTGCTATATAGCCTCCACTGATGCTTGATCAAGTATTTTTGAAGTTGGAAATGGGTCTCCCTGTTTTTGATCTGCTGGTGAGAGCTAATGAATTTCATAAGTTCTGGAGTGCACTCGTGGGAAACCGGACCACTTGGACTCTCATCGATTATGTCATAGTTCAAGTCTAGCAGTGGTTCACGTCGCTCATCTTCAATGATCATATTATGTATTACAATGCAGGTTGTCATGATCTTCCTAAGCATCTCACGTTTACAAAAGCGTGCTGGTCCTCGAACTATGACGAAACCTACTTGTAGAACTCCAAATGCTTGCTCTACGTCTTTCCTTACCGATTCCTGAGCTGTAGCGAAATATTTTTTTTTATTACCTTAAGGAGATGGGTGTGTCTTGACCAGTGTTGATCATGGGAGATAAACTCCATCAGCTAGATAATACCCCATGGTGTAGTCGTGGTCGTTGATCGAGAAATTACAAGAGGCAACATATCCATCCGCAAGTTGTGAAAAAATAGGAGATCGATCCAAGACATTGATGTCGTTGTGCGACCCCGGCAGCCTGAAAAAGATGTGTCATATCCATAGATCATATATAAATAGCAACGGCATCAAGAATTAAAGTAGGCTCGTGAACATGGCTAGTGTACATATCTTTCCATGCTATTGGGCAATTCTTTCATTTTCAGTGCATGAAGTTGATGCTCCCCAGCATCCCTGGAAATCCACGGCTCGCACCAACTGCTAGTAGTCTTGCAACATCATCGTTATTTGGTGACCTCATATACTCTTCCGAAAAAACTGTCACTATTACTTTGACAAACCTCGTAAAACTCTCGATAGCAGTACTTTCTCCGATTCTGACGTAGTTATTTACGGAATTTGCTACTACTCCATAAGCGAGCATCCTCATCGTGGTAGTAATCTTCTGAAGTGGTGAGAGTCCCATGGTTCCATCACAGTTTTTCCTCTGGACGAAGTAGGGATCGTACTACACTACCGCGGCATGAATCCGAAGGAATAATTGCTGGCACATCCAGAATCTCCATCAGAACAAGTTGGGAGGATAAACAAGATAGTCCGCAAAATAATCGTGGAAGAATCTTTGGTGACCTACCAGTCTGTCACGCCAGACTATTACATGATCTTCAATAGATCCTCGACTTATCTTGTGTCTCCTCCTAGCTTGATGTTCTTCCTCGAACGCAGCATATGCTAAGCTCATATTTTCCTCATCGGAGCTAGAGTCATGAAGAATCACTTGCATCAAACGATTACACGACATGGCGGCAATAATTCGAGAGTAAAACAAAATGAGGGAGAGGGATTTGTGACAATTAGGATGAGTTATCTCTATATTTGTTGAAGAAAGCCATCATTGGATTATGTGCCCAACGAACAAAAATACATACGATCGTTGGTGAAAAGATGTGTCGTCTCGGAAGTCATACCCAACGAACAAAAATATGATCGTTGGTAAAAAGATATGTCGCATCGGAAGTCGTACCAAATGGACCGTTGGTGAAAAATATGATCGTTGGGCATAAAATTCAATGATGGCATTTGGAAGTCACACCAAACGGACCGTTGGAGAAAACTATGACCGTTGGGCATAAAATTCAAGTATTATGTATTTATATAATCATTAAATATTTTTTTATTAATTATTGGATATTATTTGTATTTTTAAAGATTTTTTAATGATGATTAGAACTATTTTTTAAAATATATAGAACACATGGTCATTTGAATAAAAAGGAAGGGCATTTGAGACTTTTTAATATTTATTAGGAGGCTGTTGGAGCATACAACCGGTGTACCCTCCTACCTATCCTATGTGGCAATGGGAGCTCCTTTAAATTGTCCTTTGAGGAGCTCCCATATGGGAGGCTATTGGAGATGCTCTTATGTTGCTATGAACAAACCGAATGATAATATGTTGACAACTTAAAGATGACAGTCCATGTGAGCCCATGTGAATGGGGATTTTTTTCTTGTGAAGTTTGTACACCCAACTCAGTAGGTTTGGATGAAATGTTATTCGACCAAGTCAATAGAAGATAGCCATTTGCCTGGAATGCTCTTTGTGTGCCGATGCCATTTGAATCGGGTTGGCCACTAAGTAGTGGTCTCTCTCTCTCTCTCTCTCTCTCTCTCTCTCTCTCTCTCTCTCTCTCTCTCTCTCTCTCTCTCTCTCTCTCTCTCTTTTGAGAACCCCTCCTCTCAGGAGGGAGGGTTTGGCGGACCCCAACCAGAAGTCATTACGAACTAAGATAGGATACCGTAACAAAGCGGCATCGACACCCAAGGTGTACCCCCTTCCAACACGGGCTAACAAAAATGCCCTGCACAACAAGCAAGAAAAAAACAACAAGCCGAAAGTCCTAAGGCTCAGAAGCCCTCGATCTCTCCATATCACGGAATAGAGCTAGGAGCGATCCCGAGTCGTTCTCTTTGATGGAGAAGCCGACAGCCGAAGCTAAATCAAGGATGGTTCTGTCCTCCAGCAGGTTGATGGGTAGGCCCAAGTCCTCTCCATCAAGATTAGACAACTGATCCTTAAGATCCTGCACGAGCGTGGTCCTAGGCCGTGGTGGTCGGCGGTGCAAGTTAGAATCAAGTGCTCGAGATTTGGCTCGGAGCGAAGCCCTGGCTTCAATCGTGTCCGATCCTCGGTTAGCTAGTCTAGGACTGCGGCGAGCAAGTCCCCCCTCCACTAATCCTCCAACTTGTGCAACCCCAGTATCTGAGGGTGGGGCCCCTGCTGGAATTGAAATCCCATGGACCTCCCCACCGATGTTGACTCCTGAGATGTTCTTGAGGACTTGTTGATGCTCCTCATCAACTGCAGCACTAGCAGTCGTATCACCATCAACCGCATCAACAATACTAGCTGCTGGCTCTGTAACAGCAACGTCTTCCCCAGCTTCTGACTCTGTAACATCAACTGCTTCCATACCTCCTACAGCAGCACAAGTATGTGAAGCAACAGCACTCCCAGCCCCTTCTACTGTGCCAGCATCAGCTACCACTGTAACGTTGCAATCAGCCCCGGCTCCAGGGAGCGTAACATCAGCAGCAACTACACCAGAACCACCTACACCTCCAACAACTCCACCCTCTGCATCCCCTAAACTCGCCAAGACTTCAAAACGTGAACCACTCCCAAGGCTAGTAGCACAAGGAAGTTTCGAGGCCACATCCATCCACACATTAGGTCCAGGCACTTCAGCATTATTCCGAACTGGAGAAACTGCTTCACTTGGAGATACTTGGCAAGGACCTGATCCTTTACCTTTATCTATACCTTTGAGTTTGGATCCCACACTAATCCAAGGATTGGTGGCCGGCTGAACCGGAACGGACGGACCAGCATCCACAGCCGTTCGTATGATTCCAGTTGGGATCCACTTTCCCCTATCCTACACAATAGGCTTTGCCCCTTGCCAATGGAGCTTTCTCCATCTGTTGGAAATCTTAGGGTGGACTAGACAATAGTCTTCATCGTGGGCAAAAGATTGGCATGCTCGGCACCGGGACGGCTTCCAATCATATTCTACTCTTTGCATAGAGATGAAATTACCGGCATCATTATGAGCTTCAACCTCATCCCGCATTACATCTTCTATAGATATCTCCACGCATATTCGGGCAAAATTCATCCGACCGCCTTCCTTGTGCGCAACAGCAGCCGCCGTAGGGCCATCCATACCAGTCGGGGTGCCTAGAACACTCCCTAAGCGGCTAAGCGCATCAAACGACCATAACTTTTCCGGGAGATTCGGAAACCGAACCCACAACGGAATTTTCGTTAAGAACTCACGCCCATACTGTTGATCACGAACCCATTTCTTGAGAATAATTGGCCTACCTTGGAAGTGCCATGGCCCACCTTCCAGAATTTTTGTGCAATCCTCTGCATTATCAAATCGAAAGTTGAAGAGCCCGTTCTCACGAGAAAAAAGCTCCATTTTACTATTAGGTTGCCAAAGACGCACCACAGTAGCCTTGAACAAAGGGAAGAACGGTCTCTTCCCAAGGACAAACCCCACAAGAGAGTGAATCCAATATTGTTCGGTTTTAGCTAACTCCTCACTAGAACAAACAGCTACTTTCTTACCCTCAATAACACTCGGTTCAATATAAGTGAGCTTGAAATCGTTGGCCGACATGTCATAAAGGGGAGAGGAATGATCCCAAGCCTTACCAGACTGCTGAGATGAGCATCTTGGAGCTGTCCTAAGCACAGGATCTCGGCCAGGCATTCCAGCAAACACCTCCTGAGCAACAGCAGAACCTGAAGCAAAACTTCTAACAGCTTGACCTTCTGCACGCCCAAACTTTGTTCCAGTTTCCTCACTAGATCTCGGGCTGTGCTGAGTATAGTTAAGGGGTGGAAATTCCCCTCCATTACCCAAATCCAATGGAAGCTTATCCTTACCCACCCTAGCTCTACCAAGCTTGATCGGGCTATGCTCATCAAGAGGAAAATAGGCATCACAACCATCCGAACCTGTTGCAGCCACAGCTGCATCAACCTCCAACGGCAAAGTAGCTGCAGCAGCTCCGGGTTCAGAAACACCTCTGGAACCCTTCACACCCGCACCCAATCCAAGGTCCAATCCCTCACATCCACGACCTGAAGAAGAAGAAGCAGAGGCTGCACCTCCTCCTCGCCCCTTGGCCAATGATCGACAGGAACGATCTGAAGAACACTCATTCGCAGCTGCCTGATCCTCGATTCCGGATCTGAAAACTTGAGTAGCCGATGAAGAAGGGGGAAAACCTCTTCTACCACTACCCAAGCATGCAGATCTGTTGCCCGCCTCGATGAAATCAGCCATGGTGGGAGCCCGAGGAGGTAGGAAGGAATCCTCTGCCTCCAACCGAACCTCACCATCATGATTCCCATCGCTGCACCCCTCCCTCCCACTCCCACCAGAAGGATCCGGATCTTGGGGGGGGTTCATCACCCCCAAAGGGGAAGAAGAAGAAGAACGCCCAAATCTCCCAGAATCCTAGAGAGAGAAGCTCTCGGAATCCTAGAGAGAGAAGCTCTCTCTCTCTCTCTAGTTGGATAGGTTCCATGTATCAAAATTGTATAGCCTTGTCCCTTGTTTGCGTATGCGATTTTTTGATCGGGTTTGAGTGTGATTCAATGGATCTGTATGGTCGCCTTCAGTCGGTGAGTATCACAGTTCATTGGCATTCACCGGGAAACGAGTGCATGGGCGAAAACGGGCAACCTCCGGCTCAAGGCCGATCGATTGGTTGCTGCTAACCAGCAAACGGTTCAAGGGGCCGGTATCTGACTGAATGTCACAGTGTTGAATGAAATTGTGACCGATCGGTTGAGATGATCGGTCGCTGCTGGAAGGTCAACTACTGTTGGAAGGTCAAACGACGAAAGTCAACTGATAATTCACAGCATTGAAGGCCATACCACAGAAAGTTGCACGCCACGCTTTGTGGGCTAGTTGTCCGAGACGAGGTGTTGATTGATCCAACCAGGTTAGGAGGCACGAAGGGCGTGCCAGTACTGCTGGTTGACCGAAGTGAGATGCTAATTGATGCAACAGGCTTTGGTCGAATGTTGGTCTCAGACTTTGGCATCACGTACCAAGACAGTAAGCTTTTCGGGTGCCAAGGCAAATGTCTCGGTCTTCGTCATCGAGTGACAAGGTAGTGGGCTTGGACTTTTGTTGGTTGAAGGTATTAGAATTTGAGTGAGCATTTGAACTTCTCACGTTCCTGGTTGTCTTCTATCGGTAGACTAACCAAGGTAGAGAACTTTTAGCCAGAAGGCGAGTCTGTACACCTGTGTATCTGTCAGCGGATCACAACGTATGTAATTTTGTGATGCTAACTGATCATGGGGATACCCTGTGCAATCGATCTAGTCTTGCCGTCGGTTGGTCGACACGAAGCTCTTACCGACCCAATCGGTTGTAGGATATCTAGCAGGTGCCTTTGAATGCTGGCTGATCGTGGGGAGATCATGTGCGATCGAACCAGCGAATGGGCACAGAAGTTGCTAGGTGATCATGGGGAGACCCTGTGCGATCAAACTAGTCTTGTCATCGGTCGGTCAAGGCGAAGCTCTTACCAACCCAATCGGTTACGGGGGTGCGTAGCAGGTGCCTTTGAACATTAGCTGACCGTGGGGAGACCCTGTGTGATCAAACCAGCGAAGGGGCACAAAACTTGTACCTTTGCATTGCTAGCTGATTATAGAGAGACCCTGTGTGATCGAACTAGTCTTGTCGTTGGTTGGTCGAGGTGAAACTCTTATCGACCCAACCAGTTACAGGGTATGTAGCAGGTGCCTTTGAATGCTGCCCGACCGTGGGGAGACCCTTTTGCAGAGGGGCATGAAACTTGTACCTTTTGCATTGCTAACTGATTGTGGCCGGGGAGACCTTGTCCGATCAAACTAGTCTTGTCATCGGTTGGTCGAGGCAAAGCTTTTACCGACCCAACCGGTTACGGGGTATATAGAAAGTGCCTTTGAACGCTAACTGATCATGGGAAAACCCTGTACGACCGAACTAGCGAAGGGGCACAAAGTTTGTATATTTTTGCGTTTCTAGGTGATCATAGGAAGACTCTGTGCGATCAAACTAGTCTTATCATTGATTGGTCGAGGCAATACTCTTACTGACCCAACCGGTTATGGGGTACGTAGCATGTGCTTTTGAATACTGGCTGATCATGGGGAGACCTTGTGCGATCAAATCAGTGAAGGGGCACGAAGCTTGTACATTTGCATTTGCTAGCTGATCGTGTGGAGATATTGTGCGATCAAACTAGTTTTATCGCCAGTTAGTCGAGGCGAAGCTCTTACCGACCCAACCGGTTACGGGGTACGTAGGAGGTGCCTTTGAACGTTGGCTAACCGTGGGGAGACCCTATGTGATCAAACCAGTGAAAGGGCACGAAGCTTGTACCTTTGCATTGCTAGCTGATCGTGGGGAGATCCTATGTGATCGAACTGGTCTGGTCGTCGGTTGGTCGAGGCGAAGCTCTTACTGATCCAACCAGTTACGGGGTACGTAGCAGGTACCTTTGAATGCTGGCTGATCGTGGAAAGACTCAATGTGATCAAACCAGTGAAGGGGCACGAAGCTTGTACCTTGGACCTTGACAATGACGAAGCACTGGTTAATCAAGAGTTTATGAAGGACTTGCATATGGAAGGCGATTAATTTCCATTCTATTGATAACTCAAAAGCTGGTACATCATGGATTTCAGAAGAGTGACATTCTGAGTTGTTGACAATTCACGACCTTTTACTCTGATCTATCGATAGGATGCTTTTCTTTTGACTGACTCTGTCGGTTTTTAAAAGCTTAGATTATGCAAGCTTCTTTCTATTTGGGAGTAGAGGGGGTATCCTGACAGGATCCCTATCCTTCTTTGAATTTTTGGAGATATCCCTCATACCAAAGGTCTTCCAAGTGGTATGAGAGAGGCTTATATTTTACCGTTGGGTGTCTATGGCATCGGTGGAAATCACAATAGACCGATTTATTTATTTTATGATTCGAATCGGACTAGAGAGGGTTCGACCACTTGAGGAAGTCTTCGTACTGGATCTGTTCGAGTATCTGATCTACCGGCAGATTTCAATCTGTGAACTTAGCCCTATTGGGCGAGGGAGGTGCGCTGCCCCCATCCTGAGGTCGTTTGGATGACTTGCCTTTCTTTGCTGAGCGTTGTGAGCTCTGGATGTTTGCCTTTATGACTCCTCCTCAGGCGGACGTCTTCCGGTTTCATACCCCTTATGGGCAACATGGTTGTCCTCCACTTTGATCTCCCACTAAACAATGCTCCAAAGGAGGTCGGAGGATTTCTGATGGAGTTGTTATAGATATGGAGGTCATACAGTAGAGTATTCTGAAAGGCTACTATA
The DNA here is from genome assembly GCA_947650365.1 of Chamaelirium japonicum. Classification (NCBI taxonomy): domain Eukaryota; kingdom Viridiplantae; phylum Streptophyta; class Magnoliopsida; order Liliales; family Melanthiaceae; genus Chamaelirium; species Chamaelirium japonicum. Next base: position 88,599,356 of record OX393550.1, read on the forward strand.
GCCGCCTCGTCGTCGATATGTCGTCCAGAGAGCGATGCATGCTTGCTCCGGAACTTCCGAGTAAAACTTTGAAGGGTTTCATCCGTTCCCATCCGGAGTTAATAGAGCGAGTCTAGCTTCTTCTTTGATTTGAGGTTCAGCCTATAATGTTGAATGAAAAGATCGGCTAGAACCCTGAACTGAGAGATAGAGCCGGCTGGTAGGTTGTGGTATCAATCGAGAGATAGCTCATCGAGGCTACCCGCGAAGGTGCGGCATAGAACTTTTGAGGGATCAGGGGGTTAGATTCCTGGGCTGGTAGATGTTTTCACCATCATTAATGCTAGCCATGGAAGGTTGAAGGTTCACCCCTACCACAGATGCAGCTTGTCGGATAGCATCTCGCTCTAGTATGAGGGCAGAATTCAACTTCATGAAAGTCAAGAGTTAGAAGTCTTCGGCGGAGAATTGGTATGCCGCAAGAGGATTTGCTGCCGGAGAGACGTGTGCCTCCCCCTATCATTGGGGAACTAAACACGGCTGTAGAGGATGTCCTCCAAGTTGAGGCAGAAAGGTCCGATCTGTTGACTGGTGACTCTCTGAGAGTTCACAACAGGCTGATGAGCAAGCTGTTGCTGAGTCGCCTCTTGCCTACGACTCATAGAGTGGGTTATAGGCTGTTATGAATCGAGATGAATGTAGCTTCTCTACGGCTGTTCCTCGGGTCGTGTCTTCGGGTTTCGAGTATAGCGATGGAGACAAATGGATTGCTCAGGCTATCGGTAGTTGCAGTGTGATCGATAAGAGCTGGGAAGCTCGGAGGTCGCAAGTCAATTGGAAAGATCCCACAGACGGTGCCAAACTATGGGGGGAAATTACGACCGTCATACGATCTCCTTCCAACAGTCGATTGAGGGTTGAGTTTTAAATGTGATGCACTATAAAGTGCTGAGTTGTCACGCTAACACTATTGAGTAAAGAAAGAGAGAAAAAAGAGAGTTGACATGGGATGTGGTGATGAAGTTCGGCCAAAACCAACATCTTCGTGCGGTAGACGCAACCTTTGAATCCACTAACTCTAAAAAAGTAACGCTACAATCGACAGGCCGAGGAGTGCTTATACAAGTAGATAGAGGGTGGAGTAGGCTTGACTAGAGTCTGATCACCAGAAGACTCGATGAGCTCTGGAAATCAGAAAGTAAAGTTGGGAATAATCAATTCCCCCCACCCCGGGAATATTTACAAGGTCTGCTATTTATAGAGTTTTAGAGATATCTTGTGTTTTGGTAAATATCTGGGGAGATTTACTAGGGCCCAAATATTCCAGGCAGATCCCTATATATCCTATGTGGGCCCCAAGCAGGCTGATGGGTCCCACCATCGTCTCCGTGGGCCCCAGGTAGGACTGGCGGGTCCCACCATTGTCTTCATGGGCCCCAGGCAGGGCTGGCGGGTCCCACCATCAGGCTTTCGCCAGATTTTGTACCCACAACCACCAGTGATAAAAACTCAACCTAACATTAGTAAATTGCTAGTTAATGATTTGAATAGATAAAAATAAGTCATTGATATGTGGTAAATAATAATGAAATAGAAAAAGACCTCATCCAGGATATACATGTAATGTTGGCCATTACAGAAAGAGGGTTGAGTTTTTTAAACTCTTAATGAAGTCCAATTTAAAAGACAAGTATCTGAAATGTAATGGAGATACTGGAAAGATATGCTAGCGTACAATTGGCATCGCCTCTCATAAAAGTTGGAGTTACTCTCGGTATCGTTTATGAAAACAGGATAAATACATGACCATTAATGGTGCTGAGCGAGTTTAAGAATTGGAACAACATAGACACATTAATGTTTAAGAGAATGTTCAAATCTAAAGATACATTTTGTGTACATAAATATCTTTCTTAATATATGGCAAACTTTTCAGTCATTATATTAATTAAGTGGGGGATTGTTGGGTTTGTTTAATATAAGGTGAATGGTAGGTTTATAAAAGCATAAACAATGAATTGTTTTATCTTGAGCATGGAGTTCTTTTGTTTAGAAGTTTGATTTTAAACTTCCCATCAAAACTCGCACCAAAATAAAACATTTTTATCTAGCCTCATCCTCTCCAATTCTTTTTTTGTTGGATGAGAACTTTAGTCCGACATTGCTTAGGGGAAACTCCTCTAACTCATTTGTATGGAATGAATTAGAGGGTGTTTTGTGGTGCACTTCATCCATGTCCAATCTGTTGCATTGCACCGCATCGCACACGTGTGCACACGACATGGGCAATGGGCTATAGGGCGCTAGAGATGCTTTTGATGCTTATTAAGCGCATTTTGTCCAGCGGTGAGTTAGGGTGAGTTCATCGAACGGCTCATAAAAAACATAAGAATTTAAATCTTTATTCGGATTCTCTTGTCCTTGAAAAACAATAAAATAACAAGTTCCTATCCCCCACTCCCGTCTTCATTTTCATCCCCAAGGGGTGGTCGCGTTAAAAGCCGCGAAGGTTTTAGCTCCCCCCCCCCCCCCCCCTTCCACCATCGGCCCTGCTTCTAGGGTTTAGGCCCTCTCTCGAATCGCCTGCCATTGGCCATCGGATCCACCTTTACGCTCGCAGAGGAAGAAGACGAAGCGAGTTGCAGCTCATTGCCACCATGGACAGATACCAGAGAGTGGAGAAGCCGCGGCCGGAGTCCGCCATAAACGAGAACGAGATCCGAATCACCACCCAGGGCCTGATTCGGAGTTACGTCAACTACGCCACGAGCCTCCTCCAGGTCTCTCTCTCTCTCTCTCTCTCTCTCTCTCTCTCTCTCTCTCTCTCTCTCTCTCTCTCTCTCTCTCTCTCGATTTCTTATAGCTGAGAGGTGATCTTTGGTTGTAGATCGCTTGCAGGACTCTGTTCGGCACTTCCTGTTAGGATATGTTCTTTATGTACAACTGCTACATACTTTGCTCTGTTATTTTCTCAATATCACCTTGTTGCTATCTTCTCATTACACATTGTAGGCCATTGTTTCTGTTTCGATCCAATACTCTTTGTGTCGGAGTTCAGCCTCTCTTTTTTCCCCCCTCTTTTATGTTGATGTCTGTAAGTTGCTATTGGGGAAAGTTATGATTTTGGGGCTTTTTGATTCTTATTACTTTCGATATGAGTTCTTTTATGAAGGGATTATCTCCAAATATTGAAGGATGCACTGAAATCTAGTTACTTTAGTGATAAATTATTTCATGGCATGGTCATTTTACAGGTACTCCATTGGTACCATATGCGACTATGGCACCGAGATGTGGTTATGGTCGTCGAGGTGACTCCACATGTGAGCATCACATAAATGGATGCTTAATGAGAGAATACAATATAGGGTAGTTAGCAATGTGGATGATGTAGATTCGTATAGTATTCCAACTTATAATGTGCTGGCAATATGATTTGATCAGATACATTTGGAAAATGCATAGGAAACTCAAGTTAAATATGAGAAAATAAATGTTTCGTATTTCTGAAAAATAAGGGACGACTCCTAGAACATTAGAATGGTTAAAGCAAAGAAGAAGAAAAGTTAGCATCTAAGACGGAGAATTTTAAGATATAAGAAGGAAGGATGGACCAAGTTCCTGGCTTGGCTATTGTTTGGAGAGGGATGTACCTCAATTTGAATGATACAAAGGCCTTCCTTTCTTTTTAGTAGATGGTTCCTCCATCTAAGTGTTCAGCCACACCTAAATATACTTTTATCAGGCCCATGCAACTTCAAAAGGGTATGCTAATATGGTGCAAAATTCAGTGTTCTAAAAAGCGGCCTAGGCGGCCGCCTAGGCGCTAGAAGGCCCTCCACTGCCTAGCCTAGTCCTAGGCGGTGCAGAAAAGTTGCCCAGGCCTCTAGGCGGGGCTAGACGGCCGCCTAGGCGGGCCTAGGCACTAGAACGTGTATAGATGCTATTCTATTATTGATAATCATAAATTTATGATTTGGAATGTACTAGATAATATCATGCTTGCTTTTGTTCTTGTTAATCTGGAATTTATGGTTATGTAAATGATACATGCTCTTTAAAATAATATTTGGGATAATCTTGAATTTATAGTAAGTTAAAAAATATATAAATTATATATAATATCAAAATAATTAAAAAAAGTAAAAATGTCTAAGCGCCGCCTAGGCGGTCTAGGCGCTAGAGGTCCCCCATCGCCTGACTAGCGCCTAGCGTGTTTTAGAACATTGGTAAAATTTGGGTTCAACACGTAAAGTATATGGATTGGTCCATCTAGGACACCTACAACTACAATTATCTGTTAATGTATTTAAAAGAATCGCATTTGATTCCCACTAAAACCTAATTTACAAGAAAATATTGAGTTTTCATTGACTCATTGTACCCTTTTTTTAATCTCACCCTATTCGACTCTCCTTCCCTATCACGTTAGTTGAGATTCAATTAATCGTACTGGTAGACCCATTTTTGCTGCAGCTAAATCCTCATAAAACCTAATTTACAATATCATATTGCGTTTCCATTCCCTGTTTATACTTTGTACCTCTTTTGTCTCACTTTATTTGATTCTCCTTCCATGTCATGTTAGTTGAGATTAGAGTTTTAACAAACCCTCAGGACAAAGCTCACCAAATACCCCTTGGGGCGGACAATCCGGGGCAAAATTCCCCCTGGGCGTAGGCTTAACAGGTTGGGCACATGCCCTGATCGCCTAGGGCATGCCTTTTACATCCCAATTGGTTGCTTATATGCCCAAATGGAGTGACACACACACACACACACACACACACACATACATAGAAAGAGGGCTAGGTTCCTATGACAATGTCATAGGGACTACCTATGACATGCGGTGTTAGTGACACTAGAACGCTTAAAATCTGCTTATTTTTTATGATGATGATCACCTTGCGTTAGATAGAATGTGTACAAAAAATCAACACATTCTAAAACTTCTATGGGCATCAAATGTTGGAAGCTTTGTCGGCCATCCATTTTAACCATTAAATTGAAAAGCACATTTGATGCCTCTAGAAGTTTTAGAATGTACCGATTTTTTATGGGTGTTCTATCTAAGGTAGGGTGATTATCCTCATAAAAAATCAGCACTTTCTAGGTGCCATGTGTCGCATAATGACTATATGTCATAGGGTACTCCCTATGATATGTCATAGGAATCCATTTTCCATATATATATATATATAAAGAGAGAGAGAGAGCTTTTTTTTTTTAATGTAAAGGTGAAAATAAGGGTGAGGGCAAGATATTTAGATTGACCCCTATCGAGGAAGATATAAACATCATGGCTTCAAAACTATGCTATCAAAGTCGGGACTAGTCGGCGACTAGTCCCTGGGCGGCATTTTGCCGACCGATTAATTTCGATTCCATCATTGCTGGGCGGAATCCCGACTAGTCCCCGACTAGACCCGACTAGCCCGACTAGTCCCCGACTAACGACTGCCGACTAGTCCCCAGGCAGCATTCTGCAAGCAAATTTTTTTTTTTTGGAGTCTTTGCAAGCAATTTTCTTTTGATTGTTTTACATTGGCTCAAAGTCTTGAGTCGCAAGACTCATAACTATGGCTCTTCCCTGTAATCATCTGTTGAGCACCTGAGAATCTCAGATAAAAACATAGACAAGTAATTAGTTTATTTGTTGATATCCATATAACCCTATGCCTATAATCAAAATTGGGGTTGTTTATTGATTAAACAACATCAAACAAATATTGTGATGAATTCTTAGTTCTGAGTCTTTTGACATGGGTATGAAGCCAATACAATTGTGTTCTGTTAGATTGTTACTTATGTATTTATACCCATACTGTGAAGAGTGAAGGTATGTATTGTTATTAACCGACTAATATCATATACTTATTGACATTTATGCTAGTTCATATATCATATATGTTTAGGGAGGGGGGAGGGGTTAGAATAAGTTTTGGCCGACTAGTCCCGAATTAGTCCCGACTACTTGGCCGACTAGGACCGACTACCGACTTTGACTGCATAGCTTCAAAACTCTTTGGATATTGAGTTGTACTGGTCGGTATGACTCGGTTTTCTACTGTTCGGTACCGAGTCCCAGATGCTACTGATACTCGGTTTTGTCCGGGCCGATACCGTGACCGATAAAACCTTGATGGGCATAGAGGAAGTCAGGGAGTTCATGGTAAAATCTTCTCCCATATGGACCCATTGGATGAAGATGATATTGATGAGAATGAGTTGATTTTATCATGTGTTATGTTAGAGCTTAAGAGGAAGGGTTTTGTTGGACTGAACGCACATGAATTTGGATTATATGGATAATGGATACTATATATTTTGGATTTTAGTTATATCATATGTTAATCATGAAAGACAATGACAAGTTTGTTTCAAATTATCTTTTTGTATGCCTATTTAATTACCCATATTTGTTGTCCTAATATGCTTATCTAGATGTTGAGTTTTTTTTTTCCTATAATTCATTATTTTGCACTATTTTTTCATAGTAAATTTAATAATTTATATTTTTTAAGTTAAAAGATCAAAATTTCAGGTGTTTACGTCATGTCTCACGGTAGGCAAAACGTCTTTCCTTACGCCTTCACCTTTGAAATGTTTGTCGATTTACATTAACCACACTGATAGCCCCGATTTGGTTGCATCAGATTCCCTCTAAAACTAATTTGTAGCATCATATTCAGTTTTCATTGCATGTTTGTACCCCTTTTTATCTCACTCCCATATGACATAGTTGAGATTCACATTAATCACCCTACTAACTCCTATTTATAAAGATATTGTTCAAACTCAACAAAATCATCATTGAGGGTGTTCGAATCACTTTATGGCCAAGTGAAGAAAGGTGAGTAATGAGTATGCAGCAGAGGAAGATTAAAGCCTAATGAAAAAAAATATCAGAGTGCTTCAAACACCCTCAACTATAGTCAATATAGTGATTATATTTAGAAAATCCAAAAAACATCACATAAAAAAAATTAGCATTGATCAGTTAAGGTTTAAGATTTGAAGATGTGAACACAAGATAATAGAGGTGTTTAAACATCAAAGCCTCTCGAATTTGGTTGAAGGGGAGTTGTCAAACCACTATAGCAACAAGCTCTTTGATCAAAATCAACAACTAGGGAAGTTGAGTAGATTCTATACAATCAAAAGCTATAGGCGCTAGAATAGATTATACAAAAAAAATATTTTGAGTTTCAAGTTACCTAAGCTTCTTGTTGGCCCAATCTAACTTAATTCCATCTATAATTGCACACAATGGGATCACTTGGTTCTTTATGGCCAAGTGAAGAAAGGTGAGTAATGAGTATGCAGCAGAGGAAGATTAAAGCCTAATGAAAAAAAATATCAGAGTGCTTCAAACACCCTCAACTATTGTCAATATAGTGATTATATTTAGAAAATCCAAAAAACGTCACATAAAAAAAATTAGCATTGATCAGTTAAGGTTTAAGATTTGAAGATGTGAACACAAGATAATAGAGGTGTTTAAACATCAAAGCCTCTCGAATTTGGTTGAAGGGGAGTTGTCAAACCACTATAGCAACAAGCTCTTTGATCAAAATCAACAACTAGGGAAGTTGAGTAGATTCTATACAATCAAAAGCTATAGGCGCTAGAATAGATTATACAAAAAAAATATTTTGAGTTTCAAGTTACCTAAGCTTCTTGTTGGCCCAATCTAACTTAATTCCATCTATAATTGCACACAATGGGATCACTTGGTTCTTCAACAATGCAATTCGATAGTTGATGGCAATGGAACCTTAAAAAATGAATTCCAAGGATTTTAGATTCCTCATGTCAATCTAATGGACCAATTATCTATTTGTTTCTCGAATTAACAATGTTGAGGCTCAAATACAACGATACTGCCTGAGGAGAGCTTTATTACCATGTATTCTTTTGGGTTTAGCTAGAAGTAGAAGGCCTCTGGCCATCATGGGCACCACAAAGGGGTTCAACGTCTTGTGTTTGGGTTTAATTGAATGCTCCTCCTCTTTAGGACTCCAATATTTTAGTTTTATTTATACTCAATGCTAAGTTGTTTGGGGCTTCTAATTTGATTTGGAGTCCAATTTCAATTGAATTGGACTCAAGGGTCCTAGTTTAGTGAGTTTCTTATTTTAAAGTAACTTTTGGACCATTTGTTGGTCAATCTTTTAGTGAGTTTAGCCTGTTTAGGAATCTCATACTTGGTGTTTTAAGTATCGTTATCATTGTCGTTATCTCCACGTGGCTTGGGAAAAAAATCGGAGATTTATTGCTTATTTGTCACCATTACCGCTAATTAGGGAACATACGTGCAAAATGGGCAAATCGAAGGGTTTTTTTTTTTTTTTTTGGGGGGGGGGGGATGGTAACTTTTGGCCTTTGTAAGATTACCTCTATTGCTTTAGTGGATGGGCGTGACACTTCGAGTGAATCTCGGCAAGGTTTTTTCCCTTTGTGGTTTTCCTTGTAAAAATCTCTCAATAAGCTATTAATTAGATTCCGTGATTGCTAGCCTTGTATGCTTTCACCCTATCCAAGAGATTTGGGAGAGATTGGCTTTATGTTGTGAGCGACCACCAGTGTTTCCAAATGCTTCACTTTTTCCAATTGTCGTGTCCCGCCCCCCAGACACGACACCCCACTCGGACACTTGACATCTGTGTCAGCATATTCTTTTGTGAACATTTTGGTGGTTTGTCGTGTAAGATTCTTCAGGACACTCGTACACTTGGCACCCGTGTCCCGTGTCCAAGTAACATTGGCGACCGCCATATGTTTGATGTATTGTTGCTTTGGTTTTTGATTTAACCTAGATTTGAGCGTTAGCTTCTTTCATCTTTGATATTGTTGTTAGCTTCTACGAGTGACCTTGGTCGTTGATTGTGTGCCTTGAAGGATGCCCAATTTCGATTGGTGAGGTTTTTCGTTTTATATCGAAAAAGGGTCCCTCCCCCTCCCGCTTAGAGTTACGTCTATTGCTGCGCCTGTTGAGAGGCTCTGCGAGTCTGCTGATGCTGCGACTGAGGAGGCCTAAACTACTGATAAGGTGGTTGTTGCTGTGGTCGGGGAGGCATTGCTAATATCCTCCTACTCTCGGGTAATCCCTCCGTGGGTGAGCTATCGGTCCACAAATAAGACACGTTCAAGGCTCACGAATCGGGGAATTGGTTGGTTGTTGCTGATCTTTGTAATCAAACTGTCACCTAGGCGTTTTGGACCCCTGGGCGCTTAGGCGACCCCCTAGGTGGTCATCTAGGACCGCCTAGGTGCCTGGGCAGTTTTTCATTTGATCCAATTTGGGATTTTTCTAAAATTGAGTTAAATTAACTCATAATTAAGTTGCATTAACTCAAAATTAGGTTGATTAACTCAAATTGAGTTGAATAAGCTCAAAATTAAGTTAAATTAACTCAAATTCTTATGATGGGTTTATAAGAATTTGGGGTTTTTTCAAAATGAAGTTGAATTAATTTAAAATTGAGTTGCATTAACTAAAAATTGCGTTGCATTAACTCAAAATTGAGTTGCATTAACCCAAAATTGAGTTGAATTAGCTTAAATTCTTATGAAGGGTTCATAAGAATTTGGTGGTTTTTCAAAATTGAGTTGAATTAACTCAAATTCTTATGATGACTTCATAAAAAATTTGGGGGTTTTCAAAATTAAGTTGAATTAACTTAAAATTGACTTGCATTAACTCAAAATTGAGTTGCATTAACTCAAATTGAGTTGAATCAACTAAAATTGAGTTTAATTAACTCATATTCTTATGATTGGTTCATTAGAATTTGGGGGGTTTTCAAAATTGAGTTGAATTAACTCAATTCTTATGATGGGTTCAGAAGCATTGGTTTTTTTTTTCAAAATTGAGTTGAATTAACTCAAAAGTGAGTAAAATTAACTCAAATTGTGTTTAATTAACTCAAATTCTTATGATGGGTTGATAAGAATTTAGGGGTTTTTCAAATTTGAGTTGAATTAACTCAAAATTGACTTGAAGTAAATATCAATCTAAACTTAAACCCTAAACCCCCATATTGTATTATTTTTCTTGATTTTTTAGAATTTTTCTATTTCTTTCTTTAGTTTTTTTATTTTTTTATTTTCTGATTCAGTTTATGGATACGGTATTCCTATACTTTTTAGATAATTTGACTTTTAGGTGGTGATCATTATAATCAAAATGCTACTAGATTACGAAAATCATGTATATGCATATTTATACTATGTATACAAATATTTGATAATTACTCGTCGCCTAGGGGTCGCTTCACCTGGACAGGTCAAAACGCCTAGGCGCCGCCTTGACTACACTATTGCTGATAGTGCCCTCGGTCAAGGAATGTCTTTGGCTTTTTATAGGACTTCTGTTGTCGTCCTTCGGTACCACTGGTCTTCTCCAGTCTCCTGTGGTTATCCTCCATTTCCTGCTCCCCAAGAACAGCACGCTTCACAACCCATTATACGCTTGGATCTTCAAGACTAACAAGCTCCCTGCGAATGGTAGGCTTCAATCCTCTCTCGAACTTCTTTGCCTTGAGCTCCTCGGTCACTACTAGACTTGGAGAAAATTATGCCAACTTAGTAAATTGAGCCTTGTATTGCGTGACTATTCTGTTGCCCTTGTTCAACTCTACGAACGCAGCTATCATGTGATCCTTGACCTCCTTAGGAAAATACTTGTCTAGAAATGCTTCCTCGAACTGTTGTCAAGTTATCACCTTATCGACACACGACCTTGATAGTATCCCATGAGTAATGTGCTTCTCCCTCTAACATGTAGGTTGCAAAAGGAATCTCTTGATGCTGAGTTTGGTTACCAAAAACTTTGAATTTTTGATAAAGCTACGATTAAAACACGACTTATTCAATGAATATTTGATAAGTAGATAAAGCGACAATTTCCTGGTTTTTTTGAAAAAATCACAATTGTGTGAAAAAAATCACCATTTTAACATTTTAATCCCGATTTATGCGTTTACTCCTGATTAATCATGTTTTAATCCCGTCATGTACTGCTCAAAAAACTCGTTGGAATATCTATATATGTAAAATTCTACCATTTGTTTCTCGATTCATACCTGACTTTTCCAAATTTTCTTGATTTTTTGACTTCTCCCCAAGCCGATTTTTCCCGAATTCCGACTTGGTAACTATGCCCCGGATAGCCTTTAGCATGCCATCCAGGCTCTCTCGCTCTATGGATGAAGACGAGAAAACCCGACAAAGCATTTTTCTGCAATACAAGGAAACATTATACATGGCAAGTTCAAATCTAAGCCTAAACTTATGTAAATCATATTCCTAACTATTTACTGTCAAAAATTATACTTATACTAAGCTCTCACGCCTTAGAATTCGAGTTAATCATCTACTAGTCTGAACACAAATCCCGGAGTGTTAGGGCAGCAACGGTTTAGGGTGATAGGATAGGTCCCACGATCGATTTTAAATATAAATGGGATATGGAGTTTGAATCAGTGTAGTCAAGGTGGCTAGGCGGCACCTAGGTGTTTTGGTCTGTCGAGGCAAAGTGTCTCTCTCTCTCTCTCTCTCTCTCTCTCTCTCTCTATATATATATATATATATATATATATATATATATATATATATATATATGAAAAAATGAAGAAAAGAATTCTAAAAATCAGGAAAAAGAAAAAAAAATTAGGATTTAAGCTTTAAGCTTTAGATTTAATTCAACTCAATTTTGAGAGTTAATTCAACATAATTTTGAAAAACCCGTAAATTCCTATAAACTCAATAATTCAACTCAATTTGAGTTGATTCTACTCAATTTTGGGTTAACTCAACTCATTTTTGGAAAAAAATTCCTAATTCTTATGAACCCATCATAAGAATTTGAGTTAATTCATCTAAATTTTGAAAAAACCCAAATTCTTATGAACCCATCATAAGAATTTGAGTTCATTCAACTCAATTTTGAGTTTATTCAACTCAATTTGAGTTAATGCAGCTCAATTTTGAGTTAGTTCAACTCAATTTTGAAAAAACCCCAAATATTTTTATTATATAGGGCAAAAATTGAACTCAATTTGGAAAACCCTAATTGAATCAAGTAAAAAACTGCCCAGGCGCCTAGACGGCCTCCTAGGGAAAACCGCCTGCCTAGGGGGTTCAAAAGAATCAAAACGCTGAGGCACTGCTTGACTACTATTGTTTGATTGAGGAAGATCTTTCCATGTTTATACACTTCTTTAAATCTTAAATTTTGAATTTTATTTTGATTTTTAATTGATGGGAAGCCATCCAAAACTAATTAGCATATTACGCCCGACTTAAGATTTGAACGCTCGTCTTACACTTACCAACCTTTGCTTCTTGTCATCATGCCTACTAACGCTTTCTTGTTATTTTATTCATAAATATGTTACATATACTAAGGCATGGCTCCTATTTTAAAACAATTAATTTAAAAAATTCAGGTGTGACAGCTTCTGTTAGCTTTGGGGTTGTTTGGCTGTTTGAAAGTAGAAGTGTATGAAGTGGAAGAAGTGTGGGAAGTGTTGACTGGGACCAGTGTTTAAAAAGGCGGCAGAGGCGTACGCCTCGAGGCACGCCTCGAGGCGAGGCGGTCCCGAAATGCCTCGAGGCGCACGCCTCAACACTAAGTCCCAGAAGCCTATGCCTTTGCGAAACGAGGCGTATGCCTCTGCTTGAGGCGTGCCTCAAGGCGTCGGAGGCGTTCGCCTTGTCCTGCAGGTTCGGATCGGGTTTAATTGGGCCTATGGGTCAGCAACTATTTTGCAGGTTCGGGTTGGGGCTTAAAAAAAAAACATAAAACAATCGTTCGCCTCGATCTCTTGCACGTGCTAGGGTTTTTTGTTGGCCGACTTTCCCCTCCTTTGGCCGACTCCTCTCATCGTGAGATTAGCTCGAATAGAGCCACAGACCCACAGCTCACAGAGGTAAATCTCTCTCTCTCTCTCTCTCTCTCTCTCTCTCTCTCTCTCTCTCTCTCTCTCTCTCTCTCTCTCTCTCTCTACGCTGGATCAAACAGTGGTCGGCACTGCAGCAGCAGGTTTGGTGTCCGATGGCGGGAGGCCATGGTACAACACGCATCACAACTGCATGATGGTTGCGACCCAAAAGTGAATCACACTACAGCCAACCACGTGCGGCTGTGATAAGCGCTGGGCCCACCGACCTGAGGAAATCTGACCTAGGGGTGTTTGGCATCATTTCAAAACCTTTGTTTCTATTCCCTGTTCCAGATTCTCTGTTTACTTTTTTTTACCAAAACGCCTCGAAAAAAATCGAGGCTTACGCCTCGCCTCTCCAAAGGAAAAACATCTCGATACGCCTTTTGCCTTTTTAAACATTGACTGGGACTTCCAGTCGGAAGTCCCAATTCCACTGTTTGTTTTGATGGAAGTGGTAAGGCTATAAACTGTAGTTTTGCCACTTCCACTGTTTGTTTTGGCGAAAGTGTTTTGCAATAAAGTATGACTTCCATCACTTTTGTTGTTTGTTTTGATGGAAGGTATGCCTATAATAAAAAAAATGGGCCTCTCAGGGTTGATCGAAAGTTGGGGGATGACATGTCATAAAAAATACACTACCCGATGGGGGAAGTGCGACTTCGGACCAAATTGCTCCGAAGTCTAGCTACTAAAATACAGGTTGACCGGAAAGTCGCACTTTCGAGTTCCATGGCCACTTACACTAAAACAAACTCCCAAAGTGCTCGAGTTCCGGCACTTCAATGACGTCCATGGCCACTTACGTCGAAACAAATGGCCCCTTATTTGTTGAAGACTTTGAAAACTTGTGGACTTATAACTGTTCAAAAATTCTTTTAAGAAGGGACTATGACAAAGGGTATGAGCGCATTTATTATATTTTAAACTTTTGTTTGATATATAAATACCCTTTACTTTCACAAGGTAGTCAAAATATCAAGTTTTGTTGGTTCCTAGTTCCTCGGTGTATTCTTAAATGACATTGATATTCAGGCTTCTCTATGCTCTCTCTTACTAGTGTAATAGTAAAATACCCTCTTAGGATAAAATCCTTGCTAAGAAGGTTGACTTCTTCACGGCCTTCTTAGCAAACTTGTCATAGTAATATTGTCTCCCAAAAAAATTCATATCACAAAGAGGGGTGTGGATTGGTTGAATGAAATCTACAGAAATTTGATGTTTGCTGTGTGCCTGTGTGGATGGAATTGAAAAAGCTTTCTGATACAAAGCTTTAATTTCAGAGATTGCAATAAGAAGTGATGCTTGCAGAATCTACCAAAATTTGCAATAAGAAGCGATGCTTGCAGATTGGACTAACCCTCTTTGCCATGTTTGAGAATCTTAATATCGCTGGCAAACCTTCAAACTGAATGAAGAGCAGCAGACATTTTTTCTTTCCTTTTTTATGTGCCAAGTACTAACAATTTTTGTTGTAATGCTGTCTCGAATTATGTATGGAGAATGATTAATTGTGTTTATTGGTTTGATGTTTCGTACTTGAGTGTGGATATATTTTGGTTGACATACTGCCCATTCCCATTCAGAAGTTTTCAGTGTACACGAGTTAAAAAAGTACATTTTGTTTTGATCTGTTTGTCTCAGCAACTACTGAGTCATGTGGGTGGCAAATTTCTACTTCTATTTTTAGTATGTGTACACTGTACTTCTATTTCATTCTCAGGCATGCTCTTTTTCTATTTTTAAGCAGATGTCATACTTATGGATCGGCCTTGGTGGTACACTTTCTTGTATTTCACCGTTTCATGTATTTCTTATTTGAGACATAGAGTAGTGGATAGAATGTGAGGCTATGACTGTCTTCAGATATTAGTTTATACTCTTTATATCTTTGTTGACAGCAAATAGATGCAACAAACCTTGTAGGTTATGTTCATGTTCAATTTTATTTATCAGTTGGCATGGTTCTTCAGGAAAGACAACTGAGAGAGATTGTCTTGAAGGCAATGGGACAAGCAATCAGCAAGAGTGTTGCCATTGCAGAGATCATAAAGGTTGGCTTTGGTTTCCCCTTGATGGTGCAGTCCTTTGAATTCAAAATATTCCATCGTTGGGCTTCTTCACTCTTTTATTACTGAGTGCAGAAAAGGTTTCCTGGATTGCATCAAGATACCACTATCAGTTCAACGAGCATTACTGATGTATGGGAGCCTATTGAAGAGGGCCTTGTGCCGTAAGTCTTTTCACTTACAGAAATAAAATTTATTCCAATCACGTTAAAAAATTTCTTTACCTTTAATAATATTCATTGTGGTGTAAGCCTTTTCCATTTCAAAAACTTCTTTATAAATACTCTGTGCAGTGTGGAGATGACTCGCCATGTCTCAATGATCTCAATCTCTCTATCAACCAGAGAGCTAAACAAGAACTCTCCTGGGTAATTTGTTTTTTTTTTGTCTAACATGAAATGGAGTTTCTTTTATGAAGTTGAACCCCAGTGAAGTGCTCATCCTTGTTTAGAAGGGTGGATACAACGAACCGTGCTATTTTATGTGCTGTACAAAAGTTTAGAGATTACCGCAATAAGGTTTCTTCTCTGGGATGGTAGGTATCAGGCTCCAATGTATGTGGGGCGGCCAAAACAGCAACAGAGGCTGCAGCAATCACAGCAGCAGCATCAGCAGCAGCAGATTCAACCTAGACAAGTGCAAAATCATACTGAAGGTAGGCTCCTAAATCTGTGCCACTCCTGATAATTTAAAAGGGTAATGAAACCTTTGTGTTGCTTGATGAAGATTCGTATGGACAAGGTCGTGGCCGAGGTAGAGGAAGAGGAAGGGGTTGGGACCGAGGGGGATATGGTGGATACAACGGGTATGGTGGATACAACGGGTATGGCGGATACAATGGATACGGACACAATCAAGGTAAACCCGGTTCTTTTCTTCTACAATCAATCAGTTCCAGAACTGGTTAGGTGCTTGATCATCTGGTTCACTTAGCTGGGCTTTGTGGTCCCCTATAGATTAATACTATCTGATGAATATATTAATTTATGGTAGTTTACCTACATCATAGAGGATTTTCCCAAGGAAAATTATGCTATGATATTACTTGAGGCGTCTATATTATTTTCCCTTTTTGATTATTTCTTTTTGTTCATTTCTTGATAGTTTTTGCACCCTTTGCTTTCTTTTTCTTTATTGTAGAAAATGGGGGATGGAACTGGGATTGGGGTCGTGGTGGTGGGCGAGGTAGGGGAGGTTGGGGTTATCGTGGTAAGTAAAACTTTCTTTATTGATAACTTGCATCCCCATCTCACATTAGTTTATGTTCTCGTCCCTGAAACTTCCAAATATTCATGAATAATGAACTCCAAAATTCAATGAGCTATGAGCTACGGAAGGAGAAAATGAGCTAAGATCATTTTAACAACCTTAGAAGTTTTGGAATTTCGTAAAATTTGGTGGGTGTGTTGTCGAGGGTAACATGATCATCCTCACCAATTTTCAAGGAATTCCAAAACTTCTAGGATCATCAAACGGTAGAAGTTTTATCCACCGTCCGTAGTAACCGTTAATTTTGCTTCTATCATTTGATGACTCTAGAAGTTTTGGAATTCCTTAAAAAATTGGTGAGGATGATTATGTTTCCCTAAGCAACACACCCACCAATTTTCACAAAATTCCAAAACTTCTAGGGTGGTCAAAATGATCGTAGCTCATTTTCTCCTTCCGTAGCTCATAGCTCACTGTAACATTCCTCTCTCTCTCTCTCTCTCTCTCTCTCTCTCTCTATATATATATATATATATATATATATATATATATATATATATATATATATATATAAGAGAGAGAGAGAGAGCAAGGAGCTTGTACTTGAGGTGTAGCATCATTGTTGCACCTCTCACTTGTTTATCTCCCTAGAAGTTTTAGAATTTGATGATTTTTGGTGGGTGTGTTGTCTAGGGTAAGATGATCATCCTCACCAAACACCAGCAAATTCTAGAACTTCTAGGGTCATCAAATGAGCTTAGGCAAAATTTACGGTTACAGTGAACGGTCGATAAAGTTTCGAACATTTGATGACCCTAGAAGTTTTAAAATTTACTGATTTTTTGTGAGGATGATCATCTTACCCTAGAGAACATCTCCACCAAATATCACTAAATTCTAAAACTTTTAGGATGGTAAATAACGCCTGAGGCGCAGCAACGATGCTGCACCTTATGTCTAGGCTCCATTTTCTCATATATATATATATATATATATATATATATATATATATATATATATATATATATATATATATATATATATATATGGTCGGGTTCAATGGACACTGTTTTTGCACTCAATTTTTTACACCGATTTTAAAATCATTAGATAGAGGTTTCATAAGTTGTTGATTTTTTGTGAGCATAATCACCTTGTCTTAGATAGCACGTTCACAAAAAATCAGCACATTCTAAAG
The DNA here is from genome assembly GCA_947650365.1 of Chamaelirium japonicum. Lineage (NCBI taxonomy): Eukaryota > Viridiplantae > Streptophyta > Magnoliopsida > Liliales > Melanthiaceae > Chamaelirium > Chamaelirium japonicum. Next base: position 88,616,761 of record OX393550.1, read on the forward strand.
CCTCCAAGTACATCAAAACTAAAATGCTTTATCGACCGTCCATTTTAATCGTTAATTTGAAAAACATATTTAATAAATGTAGAGGCTTTAGAATGTGCTGATTTTTTGTGGATGTGTTATCTAAGACAAGGTGATTATACTCACAAAAAATCAACAACTTATAAAACCTTTATCTAATGATTTTAAAATCGGTGTAAAAAATTGAGTGCAAAAACAGTGTCCATTGAACCTGACCCATATATATATATATATATATATATATATATACTAGGAAGCATGGACACTTCCCCAGGCCTCCCGTACCCGTGTCGGACACCGACACTCGTCGGACACTCGCCGGACACGCACCGGACACGCATGTGCCGTGTCCTACGTGATTCCGGGAGCCGGACATGATCGGACACTCCTCGGACACTCGGGACACTGCGGGTTGATGGACTGTTCGATATAGGGTCAGGTTACAAGCTGTGGTGATTCAGTTTTGGCTTCAACGTATCTGATCTTCTGAGATTATAACCTTAGAGAATCAGATAGGTTGAAGCCAAAACTGAATCACAACCGTTCTTTTGCATGCCATTTGAGCCTGAGTGTGATTCACTTGTCAGGATGGTTATGATGGACGGTTATGATTCAGGTTTGGCTTTAACTTATCTTATCCTCTGAGGTTTCAGATAGGTTGAAGTTAAAACTGAAACACAACCGTTATTTTCCATACCATTTAGAGCTGTCTGTGATTCACCGATCGGGCTGGATGTAACTAACAATAGTGATCCGGTATGCATTAAATTTTCATTTTAGTTGTTTTCTATGAGGTTTTTTTGGTTATTGAAATATATATGAATTGCAGACACACATAAAATATAAATTTAAAAATAGTAATTTATTTTGCCGTGTCCCTGCCGTACCCGTGTCCTCCTTTTTTAGGATTTGCCGTGTCGGCGAACCCGTGTCGTGTCGTACCCGTGTCCCCGTACCAGTGTCAGTGCTTCTTAGTATATATATATAGGTAAGAATCGGATGACCCATGAAATTTTGACCCATCATCCTAATCGCTAGATTCGGGTTTTAGAATGTGTTGATTTTTTGTGAGTATGATCAACATACCATTGATAACATACCCTCAAAATTTTAGTAGATTATAAACCCTCTAGGCCACCAAATGTTATAAGCTTTTTTTACCGTCAATTTCAACCGTTGATTAGAAGAAAACATTTGATTCACCTAGAGGTTTTAGAATGTGCTGATTTTTTGTGAGGATGAACAACATACCATAGATAGCACATCTACAAAAAACACATTCTGAAACCCGAATCCAACGATTAGGATGATGGGTCAAAAAATTATGGGTTAGCTGATTCTATATATATATATATATAGGGAAAAGGGAGCCTCCATATGTTTGGAGGAAACTTACCTTCATATGTTAGTGATTTGATGCACCTAGGAGTTTTAGAATGTGCTGATTTTTTATGATTATAAACAACTTGCCTTAGATATAATACTTACAAAAAATCAGCACACTCTAAAACTCTTAGGGGCATCAAATGTTAGAAGGTTTATTGAACGTTCGCTCTAACTGTTAATTTGAATTCTAACATTTGATAACCCTAGAAGTTTTAGAATGTGCCAATTTTTTGTGGGTGTTCTATCTAAGGTAAGGTGATTATCTTCACAAAAAATCAGCACATTCTAAAACTCCTACGTGTATCAAATCACCGCATATGGAGGTAAGTTTCGTCCGAACATCTAGAGGCTCCCTTTCCCCATATACACACACACACAATCTAGAACATTTAATTAGAAGTGTATAAGATATTTCCTTTTTTTCGTTTCCCACAAATGTAAGATTGACCTATAAAAAAGGTATGATATGTACACTCGTATAAAAAAGAAAGTATATACAAGTATCATTCGATCTATCTATATATTTGTTTGGGCAAATTTGACTTACCCCCCCAAAATTTTATGCTATTTAGCAAGTCATCTTTATTTTAATCGTTATTAGACTTACCCCCCATTCCGTCCAATTTCGTCAGTTAAATATCTTTGACTGTTCTTTCTCCATATTAGGTTCTTTCATCACTAACAGTTCTCATCTTCTTCCTCCTAAATAGGTTCCTTCTTCACGAATGGGTTTTATCTTTTACTAACGGTGGGTTTCATCTCTTTCCTCACGAATGGGTTTCATCTTCTCCTCCAAAACAGATTCCTTCCTCATGAATGTGTTACTTCTTCTTACGATTGGGTTCTTTCCCCACGAATGAGTTTCATTTTTTTCCTCATTTTTCCTCCCAAATGGGTTCATTTTCTTCCTCCTGAACGAGTTCTTCCTTGCAAGTGAGTTTCATCTTCTTTCTCGTGGATGGGTTCTTCCCCATGAATGGGTTTCATCATCTTCCTCATGATCCCTTGTGAATGGGTTCCAATTTGGGAATTTTCTTTATATTCTTCTTCAAGATTAAATTTGTTGACAGCGAGGGGCAAAATGATCCACTAAACAACCTAGGATAGTGGAATAGCAGTCAAACATGTTTGACTAACAGAATTGGACAAAATGGGAGGGTAAGTCTAATAACGATTAAAAAGGGGGTGACTTACTAAATAACATATAATTTTTGAAGGGTAAGTCAAATTTGCCCTATTTGTTTCATCATAACATTTCTTCTACCCTTTATCTTTTATTTTTTTTGACCTGATGTTGAGATATTCCGTCTCGCTCAATCACCTCAAACCTACTGTAGATGACTGAACTTTGGGCAGATTTGTATACAAACCAGTAGATTGAAGTGAAGTGCATTTGAGTAAAATTAAGAAAATAATATGCTGAGAACAGATTTGACTTAGGTTACTCTGTTTAAGGTGGTAATCCTTCCCTTTTCGGTTCTCTCTCCTCAGTTGATTTAGGCTGCAGATTTTTAATTTTACCGAACACATTTCTCTTTACTGCTTCGGATACAAACACAACCTTAGCGCCAGCTACAGTGGGTTTGTTATGCGAGGGAAAATCTCCCCATATGAGTCTGTAGCATTGCTCTTGGTCAATTGTGGGAGCAGCTCTCCGCGGCAAGAGAAAGCTATTGCTTTTTGGTGTTCTGTTTCGTCGCGAGAGCATGTAATGATCAAGCTACCATTGATACGTATTTTACTGAAGGATCAAAATGTAACCTTAACGCTTAAATGGGGGTGTTGTGATAGTGATGCATCTCCTCATCCATGTCTCGTCCCAACGTGACAGGTGCAGGCTCTGAAAGAGGCAGAGGAGGTGGTGTTATGACAGGTGCAGGCTCCGAAAGAGGCAGAGGAGGCGGCTTTATGACAGGTGCAGGCTCCGAAAGAGGCAGAAGAGGCGGCTTTATGACAGGTGCAGACTCCGAAAGAGGCAGAGGAGGCGGTTTTATGACAGGTGCAGGCTCCGAAAGAGGCAGAGGCGGCGGCTTTATGACAGGTGCAGGCTCCGAAAGAGGCAGAGGAGGCGGTGGGAGAGGCTACGACCGCGGTCGGGGAAGGATGGGCGGACGCGGGAGGTGGTACCAGGCCGAGTGAAGGCGGTGGAGGTGGTGTGCTAACCTGATGCATGCTTGGTTATCGTTATGGGGAAATGAATTTATTACCCAAGGACTTATTTCGGGCCATCGAATGTGAGAAGTGGGCATTATCTCACTAGGGTTGTTGGTGAACAGAAGTGATTCTGTGGTCACTTTGTTTTATGTGGAATCCTTGGCAGGGCCTTGTTTGTTGGTTTGCTTGTTTTCCCATTGGTTGCTGAAAGTGTGAAGGCATGCAGTATTTCATTACATGTGTGTACTCTCTATTCCCCTCTCTTCAGCACCCTCTCAATCTGTTTGTGAATCCATTTCTCCAGAGTGAACCATTTGAAGCTTGGAATTTTTTCTAGCTCTATATGAGAGAGAGAGAGAGAGAGAGAGAGAGAGAGAGAGAGAGAGAGAGAGAGAGAGAGAGTCATTAAACATGATTTTAATCTAAAGAATCCCTGGTGATATCCCCCCAATGTTCCAATGGATCCTGCTAAAGGTGGGACTTGGGCGGGTTGAAGGGTCTGCCTATGCCCAACCCAACCTACACATACCTCAATCCGTTTTGCCCATGGAACCTGGGGAAGCTCAATTCGTGCTTGCCAGGGTCGTCCAATTTGTCAAAAAATGGTCGGATTGGACCGGTTTAATTTATTCATAATAAATAGAAATACTTGATCTCTTAAAACCAAAAAAAAAGAAAAAAAAAAGATAAACTATTCTATTAACCAACAAATGGCACCACTACAAAAATAAAATTAGCAAACACCTCTCTCTCTCTCTCTCTCTCTCTCTCTCTCTCTCTCTCTCTCTCTCTCTCTCTCTCTCTCTCTCTCTCTCTCTAATTTTCTAAAACATCCATCAAATGGCTGTGATGATGGATCAACATCAGCAGCCCTATAAGCATGTATGTCACTGTACACGTCTACTTGGGTTGGAAAAAATGATGTCCAAATCTGTCCAAATTGAAATCAGGTTAATCTTTTTTTGTCAAAATCCGTCCAAGTTTTTAACCATCTTTAACCATATTTGTTCATTGTTCGGGTTGGGCGGGCTGGGTTCGGGTCAGACCCGCCCAAGTCCCACCTTTAGATCCATCCATGGGCCGATCCATGAGTTGGCTCTTTTCGAAAAAACCGTGTAATGTCCCGCCAACTCCAGCTTGATAACAGTCCACCAGCCCACTCAGCAGGAGGCCCAGCCCAACCCACAACCAACCCAAAAAAAAAAAAAAAATGCAGCCCCCTTAACCCGATTCATAGAAATTTAAGAGGAATGAGTTCGGATCTTCTCCAGTCGGTCGGCTCCGGTCGATGGGCCCGGCGCACATCATAGCCGCATGTAGTCGGGCTAGAGTACGATTCACTTCGCCTGACATCGTGCGGCTGTGATGTGCACGAGCCCACCAACCGGGCCCAACCAACTGGAGGAAATCCGAACTCGAGAGGAATACGCGACGTGGGACCCTAACCCCGAATTGCAATAAAAATCAAAAAATTTGATCTTCTCTCTCTCTCTCTCTCTCTCTCTCTCTCTCTCTCTCTCTCTCTCTCTCTCTCTCTCTCTCTCTCTCTCTCTCTCTCTCTCTCTCTCTCTCTCTCTCTCTCTCTCTCTCTCTCTCTCTCTCTCTCTCTTCTTGTGGTGGCAAGGAGGAGCTGCAGCAGGTGTGGAGGCCAGAGTGAGGAGGGGCAGCCCACTCGGAGAGGAACCCCAACATCCCGGACTCCCGACCAGTTCCTCTCCCTCCCCCCCTTTTTTTGTTGATCTATTTGGATCATTCGTCACCACCCTCCCACGGGCCACCCATCTACCCTTGTCGTTGTAGTCAGTGGTGGTCTGGTTGCCGGCGATTGGCTTCAGGGAGGAGCCCCACCTCCCGACCCTCCCATAAGCACCGAGGAGCGCCTTCCCTCCCTCGCATGAATCACAGGCTATCCTCAATCTTACAGTCAAGGACGAAGTGTGCGGGTTTTATTTTTCGTTCAAATTTCTAAATCTCTAATCCATTGATTTATCTACTTCTTATGTTGTTGAATTGGTTAGGGAACTTACGGTTTTTATTGATTTTGGCTTGTTTTGTTTGTGAAGAAGAAAAATTTTGTTATGTTTAATAATTTGATTAGTTGTTGCTAACTATAATAAAAAATTAGTTTGATTTTAGCCCAGTTCAAAAAAAAATTATGGCTACGCCCCTGGATATAGCCAAAGCTCGATGCTCGCTTTATGGTCCTTACGGTCATGGATGATGGTTCCCTGCATGCATCGTTGTAAACACACGACTCGCCCTTAAAAGAGGTTGGAACATTCATAGGGCTGGCAATTTTGGACCCGACATGGCAGACCTGACACGGAGTTAGCAGATCTGGGTCTGGGTTAAACGTGTTCGGGTTGTAAACGGGTCGACACGGTAGACCCGTTTAATAAGCAGGTCGGGTCCAGGTTTAGGGTCTGGACACAGTAGATCTGGAAAGACCCGTTTAAAATTCAACAGATCATGTCAGGTCGGGTCGGGTCTATCCGCAATCTGATACTGTGTAGTATGTAGTACCAGCGGGTCATATTGGATCAGATCGAGTCGAGTCGGATTGGGTTGGATCGGGTCAACTGAATAGACCTGTGTGGTCTAACGGGTCTACCCGTTTATAAACGGGTCGGGTATGGGTTTAGGGTCTAGACACGATTAGTTAAATGGGTCGGGTCCGGGTCTAGGGGTTTTGAACACGACCCGAAACTAGACACGACACAAACCCGACACGACCCATTGCCACCCCTAAACATTCATTGCTATCTCATTGGTCCATTTCAAGAGGAGGTTGGAACATTCATTGCTATCTCATTGGTCCATTTCAAAGGCATGCATGTCATTTCATGCTATTAATCATGGCGAAATGACCAAAAGCTCTTGAACCTTTCAAGGGCATGCATGTCATTTCATGCTATTAATCCTGGCTAAATGACCAAAAGCCCTTAAAATGAACCAATGAGAGAGCCGTGAATATTCAAACATCTTTAAAAAGGTCGGAACAAAATCGTCACCGAGAACAATTTTGTTTGTGTTACGAGAGAGAGGAAGAAGGAGGGATGGTTGCACTCGGGATAACGACTACGCTCTCACGAATACGTGAGAGCCTCTTGTTTATTCATAACATATATAGAGAGAGCTAGATATAAGGGATAGACGTGTCGGTTAGATGTATCCCACCAAAGTGGGCAGCCACATATATCCGTAACACTCCCCCTTAGATGCCCACTTTTCAAAACATTGCATCGTTAAAACCTTATTAAGGAAAACCCAATGGGACAAAACCTTTCGTGAAGGAAGAAGAGTACAATGCGTTCTTCAGGAACATATTTGTCTGGAATCTCAGATTCTTCTGGAATCTTAGTGGGTGCGACTTACACTGCCTCATTAAAACCTTTCGATAGAAAAACTCTGTGAGAAAAACCTCATCGTAGGAAAAAGAGTACAATGCGCAAAAGACATTCTTCTGGATGTCTCCATCTGCATTTGCAGGATACTCCCCCTCATCTTTATCCTATATTCTATTACATGCCTTGCTTACATCAATCTTCAAAAGAAAAATACTCCCTCCCCCTAATACATTAAGATGCTACTTTCCACCCTGTTAATACATCAATTTAAAATGACATTCATATGCCATGTTGGTGAAGTCTCCTCATGCCAATCTGATGCACCAATTTCTGGAATATAGACTTTGGAAGCGCCTTGGTGAAGAGATCTGCTAGGTTCTTAGCTGACTTCACCTACTTTATAATAATCTCTTCCTTCTCTTGGAGTTCATGGGTATAGAAGAATTTCGGGGAGATGTACTTGGTCATGTCGTCTTTGATGAAGCCACTTTGAATTTGAGCTAGGCATGCTGCATTACTATTAAGAAACATATAACATGTTTATGATCTCCTGTTATAGGGATCAGATAATAACCAGAGTCCGCATATCCAACTAGGTTAGTCCTTTTACATGAATAGTATAAGTCAATGTCAAATGTCCCTTTAAGTATCTAAATATGTGCTTTATACCATTCCAATGTCTACGTGTAGGTGCAGAGCTATATCTAACAAGTAGATTAACAAAAAATGAAATATCAGGTCTAGTGCATTGAGATAAATAAATAATTGCACCTATTGCACTTGAATAGGGTACTTCAGGAGCTAAGACGTCTTCATTTTCTTTTCTAGGCCTGTATAGGTCTTTGTTAACATCTAAAGACCTTACAACCATGGGTGTACTAAGTGAATAACACTTATCCATATTAAACCTCTTCAGAAGATATTCAGTATATTTTGCTTGATGGACTAAAATCCCATCCTTATTGCGTTCGATCTGCAGGCCGAGATAAAATTTTGTCTCACCCAGGTCTTTTATTTCAAACTCCTTTTTAAGATAGCCAGCAGTCTTCTCAATCTCTTTGGGATATCCTATTAGGTTTATATCATCTACATATACTGCTGCTATTATAAATCCATTCTGGGATTTCTTAATAAATACGCATGAGCATATAGTATCATTTTTATAACCTTCCCTAGATAAATATTCACTAAACCGATTGTACCATAATCTTTCGAATTATTTTAGATCGTACAATGCTCGTTTTAATCTAATTGAATGCGTATTTCTAGATTTGGAGTTTGATAAATCAAATCCTTCAGGGATTTTCATGTATATTTCACTATCTAGGTTACCGTATAGGTAAATCAAATCCTTCAGGGATTTTTATATATATTTCACTGTCTAGGTTACCGTATAGGTAAATCAAATCCTTCAGGGATTATGCGTGGTTCAGTATCATTATCATCACCCTTTATTATCTCATTTGTCATAGTATATAAAAATATATCACCAATAACTATTTCTTTTCTATTCCATATTTTTCCTGAGTATGTATAGAACACAGATATCTTATCATTGTTGGGTACCGGTATCTCTTTCCCAGTCTCTTCTAGGATCTGGGGCATAACCTTTGCTGGAGCGATATGCTTTAATTTGGAGAAATTAGATCTTTGATTTATAACATCTTCCGGACCGTTACAAATCCTCTCTTCAGGAGAGTTTATATTAAGAACAGCTTCTTCAGGAGCTGTAGGGTGTGATATGTTATTTAATCTCCTCTTCCGGGGAGCTAAATCTTCAAAACCTATAGGTCTGACATGCTTCTGGCGTGTGTTAGACTCATTTACTGCCATTCTCCTAGCGTCATGCTCACATTGGGGAGTCCTGGGGTTAGATGAGACAGAGTGAAAGTATTCCACGATAATTCACATCGTTCCTTTTGGACGGGACGTTCATTATCTTTCTTATCTCCCCTTAACGACGGGAAGACTGTCTCATCAATGTGACAATCCGCAAATCTTGTGGTAAAAATATCACATGTTAAGAAATCTAAATATTTGATAATGTGCTAAGGGATGACCACAAGAGTTTTCTACGATCGTTTTCATCATTATTGTCCTATGATATCCTAGACGATCATGTCGGATATTAAAAATCATTGTTTCCAACACTAAAGGTTATACAAAGAATTCATTGTTCCCCTCGCTTAGGGTTTCTATGTGATACCCATTTGCTCTTTAAAATATCTAAAACTGAGTAAGTTTCTTTTAGAGTTACTAGAGTATAAGACAGATTGTATAAAGATATGGGTTCCATTAGGTAACATTAGATCTGCTCTATCAGAGCCTTCTATTATCTGAGCGATGCCAGCTATGGTCTATATTCATGTCTCATTTGGATTCCATTTCCTCATAGAAAAATAAAATATTATTTGATATAAGGTTCTGGCAACTCAGATATATAGTAAATGAGAAACATTTAATAAGGGAGATCTAAAAGATATTATATCAAACAACCGAAATATCAACTATAATAAAGCAAACAATTATTCTGATAAAAATAAACGATATGACAGTCTACCAAGCAAACGAAATATTAACTACTAGAAATCAAACAGCTGTTCTAATAAATGATAGCAATTTATCACTAAAAACGTTCTGTCCCCCCTAGTTATCGTTGAAGAAATCAGAAGTTGTGAGCTTGGTTTTTCCTTGCATCTTATTGAGTTCATCTTTAAGGAGGTCATCATTGCCGAGGTCAAACATTGCATTACCCTCAGCTTTCTGTGATGCTTGAAAGTTTGCCACCTCTTCCTTAGATGTACGACAGTTGCGAGACCAATGGCCTTCACGCCCATACTTGAAACAAGTATCTATAGGTTATTTATTAGAAGGAGGGTCTTCCGCCACTTGTTCTGCATGTCAGGGCTCATTATTCTGTTTCTTGAAATTTGTATTTTGATGCGGATTGAGTCCACCTCTGCTGGGGTGGCCACATCTGCCTCTACCTCGGTAGCCTCCTCTGTTGGGGTTGCCACCTTTTTCACCCTTGCCACTTCTGCCGGAGTAGTTATGGCGACCACCTCTTCCAAACCTTCCTCTGCCTCTACCTCAGTGGTATCTTCATTGGCATGCGCTTCAAGAAACGTCAATGCTCCAGTTGGTCTGGAGTTTTGATTCTTCATAAGAACTTTATTGTTCTCCTCTGCAACTAGGAGTACCGAAATTAGATCTGATATCTTCTGAAAGTTTCGCTCCCGGTATTGTTGTTGCAGTAAAATATTCGTTGCATAGAAGGTGGATAGAGTCTTATCGATCATCTGTCCTTTGGTAACTGGCTCTCCACATAGCTCAAGTCGGGACACGATGTTAAATATTGTATAATTATATTCTGCGACCGATTTAAAATCTTGGTAGCGCATGTTTATCTATTCATTCCTCGCTGCTGGGAGGATGACAGCCCTTTGATGATCATATCTATCCCGTAGGGATTCCCACAGAACTAAGGGGTCTTCAACGGTTAAATATTCGTTCTTCAGGTCTACATGTAGGTGACGATGCAGAAAGATTGTCGCTTTAGCCTTATCTTCAGGACTAAGACTTTCTGTGCCTGTAGACTTTATAATCCTTACCCAACTTGATTGATTGTAGATGGAGCTTGGCATCTAGCCTCCATGCTAAGTAATTATTGTCGTTAACATCAAGTGCAACGAACTCCAACTTTGCAAGGTTAGACATTTGGGGACGGGATAGGAACCTAGTCAATTGATAGATTAAAGGCTATTGGATTCTAGGAACATCGAAATCCTAACCGTTATGGAACTACGGGTCCTATACATAGTGGAAAAACTAGTTAAGATATATCTGTAGCCACATTGTACTGTCTCGACTGACAATGGCCGAGCTCACACACAGGCTATGGATGAGGTTAAAGAGTAATCATTTTAACTAGTTGACATGTGTCCATAAACAAATAATATTCGGTATTAAATATATTGGCACTGACAATAGTGAAAATCATTTTATCTAACAATGATAAAGTTAATACACACTACGAGGTATAAGATATCTATCTTGAATAACAAAGTAGAAAAATGACCAACAAATAAAAATCACTTGAACCAATTTAATCAAGCAAGATATCTACCAACTATATGTTCATAAACAAGTGATATGATATAATAAAACACAATTTGAGTTTGTAAGATCGGATCATTCCAATGCATCCGGAGCAGTCCCAAAAGCTAAGATCCATATTTGGATCGTCTAGATCGGGTCTAGATCGAGTTCACAAGCATATAACTAAAATCGATGGTCCATATTAAACATACATTAACTTATTTAAATTGATAAGATCGGACCATACCGATGAGTCCGGAATGGCCCAAATACTCAATAACCATATATAGATCGCTGAAAACGGATCTATATTGGACTCGAGATCAGAATATCAAATTAAACGGTTAAGATTAAAACATATATTAAATAGTTTGAATTTGTAAAATCAGACAGTACTGATGCGTCCGGAATGGTTCAATTAGTCAAGATCCTTCCTTGGATCGATCAGATCGGGCCAAGATTAGGCCCACAATCACAAAATAAAATTGACGATCTAGATTAAATCAGACAAATAATATATGTGAATGCATGTAAACTTAGATGGGTCAGGTTTGTATTAACCACAGTCGGGTCGGGTCTGCTCAATACAGTCGGGTCGGGTCTGTTATATTAAATAGTCGGGTCGGGTCTGTGCAAGGAGTCGGGTCGAGCCTGTTATATTTAACTATCGGGTCGGTTTTGTAATCGGGTTTTAAAACCCAAACAGATAACACTGTTCATCATCTCTTTCGCTCCGAAAGAGACGGAAACCCTAATCGTCGCCGACCCCTCGCGCCGCCCGCTGCGGCAGCCTGCTGCTGTAGCTTGCGCGACCGTCGCTGGCGCAGCCGCCCGCTTGCGCCGCTCTCGCAACCGGCGCTCGGGCGCTTAGGTCGATGTCGCCATCGCGCAGCCTGCAACCGCAGTCACCGATGGTGCACGCGGGTGCGGCCGTCGGTGTTGCATACGGGTGCAGCCACCGGTGAGCGTGCAAACGCAGCCGCCAGTCGTGCGGTCTGCTACCGTCGATCGCTGGTCGAGAGGTCGTTGGACCTGCTGTGCAGCCATGGCTTCTGGTTTGGGAGTGCCTGACGACGGGATCAAGGTCCCGAGGTCGTGGTCGGAGTGATCTCCGATCGGCTACGATGGTGGTACAATAGATGAGAGGAGTCTCGGGGTGTACCTTGTTTGGTCGGACGAGGCTCGTCGTCGACTTGCAGTCAAGAAAGCTTGCCGGGATGCTTGTTGTCTCCGACGGAATCTCTTCTCTCTCTGGTCTCTTCTCTGCGATGGGATCTGTCGGGTCGGGGCCGCGGACGAGATCCGGAGCCGAGCCAAGGCCGGGTCGGAGAGCTCATGCTGATAACGTGTTACGAGTGAGAGGGAGAAGGAGGGATGGTTGCACTCGGGATGACGGCTACGCTCTCACGAATACGTGAGAGACTCTTGTTATTCATAACATATATATAGAGAGCTAGGGATAAGAGATAGACGTGTCGGTTAGATGTATCCCACCAAAGTGGGCAGTCACATATATCCGTAACAGTTTGCTCTCTCATTGGTCCATTTCAAGGACATGCATGTCATTTCATACTATTAATCATGGTGAAATGACCAAAAGCTCTTGAAATGAACCAATGATGTCGACATGTTGTTATATCAGCCCAAGTACCTCCTTGTACGAGAGCACTTAGGAATGTTGTCATGACACCCGCTCATGGATTATGGCCCCGTTCGTGCCCTACGAGCAAATATGGGAAAGTTGGGGTCATTCCTCAACTAAAGGTTTCCCTCCTCTCTTCTAAAGGGTAGAGAAATAAAGCCCTTAACTTAGTCTCCCCGAACCACGGTTGGTTCGGGGTCAGACAAACGACACCTCTGTTATTACTCTCCCTTTGGATAATTTCGGATTGTTGAGATCTACAGGCCACTGGGAGAACCCTAGGGGGCTCCCATCATAAGAGCCGGGTGATCAAACATGTGGGAACATGTGTCGATGGCTGGACCCCGAACCACGGTGATTCCAGGTTCGGGGCGACTATTTTAAGACTAAAAGTTGAAAGAGAAGAAATGCAAGCAAGGCACATTAATAAAAGCACTACCAAGATAATTATCATTCCCCCATTTTACCATTTTACCCTTGATTATTTGTACATCGGCCCCTCATTGCTATTTATTTACAATGCATTATTTTTCTTCACCCTTGGTGCTTCACCTCTCCTTGTACCCACATATGAGTGCTCCCCACCTGAATAAACAGTTAGGGAGTTGGGTGTAAAAGTGTTCGGAGCTCCTTATTGGGAGAGGGTTGGAGACCACCCATCTCCCCCACCCCCTCCCATCCTACGTGGCCTTGTTGGGAGCTCCCAGCACTGGAAGTGGGTTGGAGATGCTCTAATGCCTAGTTTAGGTTCTTCTCAGGACTGCACTTCCCTGTCAGACTAGGAATCAGAACTTGCCTCTTAAAGGAAATAGATAAATGAGGTTTTTCTCAAACTGACCATCAGGTTTGTCGTATTGCTCAAACTAAATACAGAGCTCGGAAACATTTCTTTTATGACCACCAAAAAATTTGAAAAAAGAAGCCCTTAATACAGCAAATCACATCTTTTGTGAAACCAGTAGTCCCAAACGCAAATTTTACGTTTGTTTACGTTCTGTTTGGATCCAGTTTGCGTTCAGGTTACGTTCAGGTTGTGTCCAGGTTACGTCTAGATTTACTTTAATTATATGTGTTGGCTTGTATGGACCCTCATCAGAGGTTGTCGGAAGGTTGTCAGGAGTTTGTTTTTTCCTTTCCTTTGCCAGAGTTTACCGGAAACCCCACTACATGTGTCCCTTCTTACCGTGTAACCCTTGTTGGAGTCGTTGTGAAGTCACCGGTTGTTTGCTTTCTCCATTGCATCGTCTGATGTTGTTAGGACGTCACAGGAAGGTGCCAAAAACCCCCACTACTTATGTTATTCCTTGCTCCGGAGGTCATTGGAAGGTGGTCGGAAGTTTTACTTTTTTCGTTGTTTCGCCGGAGTGCACCCTAGTTTGAAATGCAACAAAACGTAAATATTTACGTTTTGGAATTATAGGTTTTACAAAAGAAGAGACGATTTGATATTATGGGCATTTGGTTCACAAAAGACTAAAATATGATTGTGTGAGTGTTTGACACATGATCGGTACTTAGTTTGAGCAATACGACAAACTTGGTGGTCATTTTGGACAAATCTTCTTGAAATATAAAAAATTTACAATCAAATATAAGGACTAAAGACAGAGGAAAAATAATTTTTTTTCTTACTATAGTCAGTCGTTAGCCCTTTCTTAATTAAGAAACGAATAGACACAATGCTTGGGCCACGGCTAAACCGCCATACTGGCTGAAACACTAAAGGCCAAGAGACATATCCCTTCAAAGTCCAACCACCCAATGTTTGGATTGATTTAGCAAAACGACTTCCATTCAATTTTATTTATTTCTTTTATGTATCTGGTCGGGCTCCATAGCCAATTATTATGGTACCAACGTATCTAAAGAAGTTCATAGAGATTTTAAATTTTACTAAAATTTGGTGAGGATAATTACCTTTCTATAAGAGAAACGTTATTAAACCCGAAGGTTTTCCCGATTTTGCCAGCCTGATTGACATGGCAGCGTGTAATTGGATGCTGAAACCCACTAGAGATATTAAGTCTTTTACACCACAAGTTGCACGCTGCCACGTCAATCAGGCTGAGCGGAATCGGAAAAACCTTCGGGCTGAATAGCATTGCTCTTCCTATAAATAGCACAACCCCAAAAATTTAAGACATTCTAAAAATTAAGCATTCTCTCAACAGATCCTACTTCCTTGCAGTATTGACATTGCAATTTTAAGGATTACCTGAATTGCTATTTTGTCACTCTCATTGGGATGGAGTTATCCTCTTCTATGAGAGTAACTAAAACATCATGTTTTGGTAGAAGACTCTGAAAGTTTCTCTACAATTCTTTGATCAGTTAGTTCCTCTTATATGAGTTGATTTTTATTGACAATTAAACTACTTTGGAAGAAGAAAAAAAAAAAGAACTCTTGGATTGACTAAACCTTTCTGTATCTTAGATAAAATTTCAAAAGCACGACGAAGAGTTTATAATTTTACCTTTAATGCCTTGGGTGTATCTTGATATCATCCTTTACCAGGGGATAGGAGAGTTGGCAAAACAATTGATGCTTTGGTGATGAGGCTGTGGGTTCAACTCCTCCTCCCTTCGATTTACCCATGAGTGAAGTGGGAATTGCTGAGTGGGTCGGGCTTCACACCTGTGTGTACCTTAGCAAATAAAGAAGGTGAAGGTCTCGACCGGCTGCGCATCTCGATCTTGACTGGTTGCGCACCTCGATCATGACCGGCCATACGCTTAGGCTGCGCGCTTTGTCCCGCAGACCGGACGATATATAACACCCTAAAGTGGATTATATCGCTCGGTAGGAGCAAAGACCAAGGGGTGGTAAAGACCGACCAATCGAAATACTCAACAAGGAGTACAACCAGTCGGTGAAAATGCTCAGGGTGAAACACTCTTTATCTTGTAAAGACCGATCCGCAGTAAAGACTGATTGGTCGAAATACTCGACATGGAGTATGACCGGTCAATGAAGATGCATGAAAGGAGAAACACAAAAGCCTTCTCTGGGAGCACTTGACCCCCACGAGTTGGGATAGGACAAAAGCCTCCTCTGGGAGCACTTGACCCCCCACGAGTTGGGTCAAGCAAAAGTCCTCTTCCGAGAGCCACTTGCCCCCATTATGAAGCGGGAGTGAGTTCTCGAAACCGTCTGGGTATATAACACTCTAAACTGAGTTCTACACATTGGTAATAGTAAAGACCTATCAGAAAAGATCGACCGATCGACAGACTCAACAAGGAGTATAACTAACTGATAAAAACACTCGAAAGGTGAAAATGCACAACCGAGACAACCGCACAGTCACCAAAGTGTATAACTAGCAGAGTATGAAAGAAGAATGATCTTGATAAGTCGGAAAGCACCCGGAGACCGACCGATCAGGAGGGGGTATTGTGTGTACCTTAGCAAGTAAAGAAGGTGAAGGTCTCGACCGGCTGAGCGTCTCGATCTTGACTGGTGACGCACCTCGATCCTGACCGGCCATATACTTAGGCTGCGCGTTTCGCCCCGCAGATCGGGCGGACGCGTGCCTCGCCTTGCAGGTCGTGCGTCTCACTCGGACCAGTGGTGCGCTTCGTCCCGCATGGTGGCCGACCACGTGCTTCGTCTGCTCGAGGGAGGTCCAACTACGCACTTCGGTGGCCCGAGTGGAGGGTGGCCGTCAATCTTGTCGCGGGCTGGCCGCAAACTTCATCGCGAGCCGGCCGCGCGCTTTACGCCTCGGGGAGGCCGGCAACGCACATGGTTCCCCCCTTCTTCCTGTTGGTTGGCTGCGCACGAAGGAACTAGGGGGGAGGGGGCCGGACGCGCACCAAGTGCCCCCCCCCCCCCCCTCTGCTAGTCAGCCATGCACAAGGAAGCCAGGAGGGGGAGGTTCCTTCCCCCCCCCCCCCCCCCTCTCTGCTGGTCGGCCGCGCGCGAGGAAGCCAGGGGAGGGAGGTTCCCCCCTTCTCTTTGGTGGTTGGCCGCGCACGATGAAGCGATCTGAGGGCATCGAATTTCACGCAAAGGGTTGACCCGAGGATCACGCGCCCAGATCGCACGACTGTTACGGGAAGGCGGCCCACGCTCCCGAGATTTTCGGTTGGCCGGTAAGACAGGAAACAACCTGGGCCATAATTACCGGGTGCCAACCACGTGACACGTCGCCCCCACGCTGATAGTTGAGCAAATTATGGGAGCGCATCATCAATGCCGCCCCGTGCGGAGCGCCCCATCTGTCATCCCGAGACACTATAAAAGGGGACCTACCCCTCAGAGAAATGGACCGAATGCTGGAGAAGGTGCTGCCCATTGCATTCCTAAGTTTTTGGAGCTTGAGAGAGAGAGATTACAGAGGTCGGTATTTTGGGAGGCCGGTCCTCTCTGGGTGTAATCGGGTTAGGGTGAGTGCTTGTAACTTGTTGAGGCCTACTAGTGCATTTCTCACCCCACCCCGTGGTTTTTTTTTTCCTCCGACATTGCGAAAGGGTTTTCCACGTAAACCCGGTCCACTCGTGTTCTTTGAATTGTTAGATTGTGCCTTCCAATCGAACCGCCCGGTTCCATAAAATCCCCCCACAACACCCAAAGGGATTAGTCGATGGAGCCTGAAGTGGGCCATTTTTATTTATTTTGCTGGACCGACCAAGTGATCAGAGGACAGGGCGCTAGAGCAAGGGGTCAAAGAGCTCCGGAGGTCAAAACGGGGGAGGCAGCAATAGCTATGTATTAATTCCATAATCCCGATAACAAGATATCAACGGCCAGGATTCGTACGTGCAAACAAGACACAATGGCATTAAGGGAAAGTTCGCTCCACGGCCTGAAGTGGGCAGTTGCCTGAAATGTTTCGCGACACCCACCTATTTTGAAAAGAAAAAAAAAAAAAGAGAAAGTAAATATTAGAGTGGAAGAGACTAGGAACAAACAACTATTCCCCAATGAAGGAACTTTTTTAAAAAAAAAATTCAAACCGATGATTACAATGTGTTACATCATAAGACCTTTATATAGAATAAGTCCAGCAACTGAAAACAAACTTTGAGTCAACAATTTTTTTTTTTTTTTTTGAACCCATCCTGAAGGAGAGAGGGTTAGGCAGCCCCCAACCAACTTTGAGTCATCATATTACTTCCAACTCCTAACAACATTAACAACCTACATATTTTAATATTCAGAATTATCAAACCATCATACAAATATTCAATAATTAATATAAGGATAGCTCACAAGTTCGAATTGTAAATAACAGATCGGAGGCCGGCACGGAGAAGAGTGCGGTGGTGGAGGAGGAGGAGGAGGGCGGCGCTACAGCTGGGTGAGTGGGGCCAATTAACCCTACTCAAAATAATATTTGAATGACTTAAAATAGTCGCCCCGAGCCACGGAGGTCCAACCATCGATACATGTCCGCCCTGTTTGATCACCCGGCCCTTATGATGGGAGCCCCCTCGTGGATCACCCTGTGCCTTGTAGACCTCAATAATCCGGAGCCATCCATGGGAACCGAAATAACAGATTTCGATGGTCGAACCCGATACCGTGGTTCGGGACGACTAAGTCAATGGCTTTAAATTATATTTACAGTCTTTGGCCCCACTTTTCAATACCATTGTCCAACATGAGCCAACTGGTTTGCCAACTTCACGTGGGGTGCCTGTTGGCAGTTGTTCATTGGCTGGATGCAAATCACTTGTGACACTTTGAAAGTCACTAGTGTCATATCAAATATCATGAGTGATACTACAAAAAAAAAAAGTTAACGCATGAGAGGTCCCTGACAATAGATCCATCGCATGAACATGACATCAAATGTTTCATTTAGCCTAAGGTCCCTGTAATTCACGATTAATCCAAAAATGCCCCTATCTTCTCCCCACTCTCCCTAAGCAACTCCAGCGACCTCGCACTCGACCCCGACGACCCCCAGAGCAGCTCCGGCGTCAGCTGCAGCAGAGGAGGCGGGGGCAGCAGTCAGCAGCTCCGGCGGCAACGGAGACGACAGCAGCGAGCAGCAGAAGAGGCAGCGGCGACGAGGTGGTTCGGTTGAACTCCCTAGGTCTAGGGTTCATCCCATGGCTTTAGATTAGGTGGGGGCCCTGGGGGGGTTTGGTTAGAGCCGACGGCGGCGGGGGAAGGGGGGCGACGGCAGGGGGTTTGGTTAGGTCTGGCGACAACGGCGGGGGAGGGGGGCCGGATGGTGGTCACTGGTTCGGTGGCATACCAAAGAAAAATTTGAAGTACTGTGGAAGATAATTTTGTCCACAGCATTTCAAAGTCATAGGCTTAAAAGCATCTCCTTAAAAGGAGTTATCACCAACTCCCCCCAAAAAATATATATATCACAAGTGATATTGATCGATCTGGGGCTGTGTGGAACGAACGGCTGTAATGGTGTTGGAGTGCCCCCCTCCAGGTCCCCCTTTCCTTCTCTCTAGTTGTCACATGTTGGAGCTCGCTGCAGCCAAGCCAGCGGTTGCACCTGGCCTTCCTTCAGTCCTTTCTACTCTCACGACGATAGAGAGAGGACGGTGGCTGGCCGGATCGAGGTGTCGATCTCCTCCTCGGCTCATCCTTCTCTGTTTCTCTTTCACCGTTCCACGGAACACAAACCACAACAAATAGAGTGACTGAGGAAGAGAGGGCAACCCGCATCCTATCAGCCTCCTGACTTCCTTAGCATGTACAGTAGGCGAAATCAACCTCCTCTTTCTCGATTGCTGCAAGGAGCGCAGTAGAAGTCTCTTCCCCTCCTTAGATCATCTCCAACGGCCTCCGAGCTAGGAGGACCTCCTAAGCACTGTGGGCCCCATTTTGGTAGCCACCTCATCTAAATATCCTAGTTGAGAGAAAGACCCCTCCAATGGCCTCCGGGCTAGGATATCTTAGCCATTTTACACCAAACCCGCCCATATTTGCAACTTATCCAAACCCTCCAAATTTACATCAAGCGTGTAAAAAAATAACCGTTGGATAGTGCAAGCATTGTTGGGCATATAAAAATTTATTTGTAAAAAGATGAGAGATTTTTTGTAAAATAAAATATTAATTAATTCGTTCGGAGGCTCCGAAGGACCTCTGTTGTATGTGGAGCCGTTCGGAAGTCTCGAGCAAACAGGACCCATGTGGAATGCCACATCGGTCTTCAGAGCACCGAACAGAGCCGGTTGAAGCGCCATCAATTCACTCGGAGAGCCACGTCCTCCTTCAGAGCTCTCTTTGGAGGTTGTTGGAGATGCTCTTAGTGTGGTAGCAAAAGATCAAGATCAAACTTTCTCCTTTTCCCTTGGGCAGGTAATCAAACACTTTGAATTCTTCTCGATCTATTTTCCTGATGTTTGAGTCCTAAAAACTAAATTTCTGTTTTCAATTCTCTTCTTTCTTCTTTCTTCTTTCTTCTTTCTCTACTATGCTAGGTTTTTGGGTTAATTATTTAGAGTCACTTCATGATTCTTTAGATTTACTAATTTTAATTCAATAATTTAAAATTTTTTAAAAGTTGAAGTCCAAATTTGCTTTTCTTACATTGTAATTGTTGATAGTGATTTTGGGATAATGACTAAGGAGTTTATGTATTTGTACGCTTTTTTGGGAGTAAGTTGTGTGTACCGCACAAGCGGCTATGATTCAGCGATCGTATGGGAGCGACGAGTTAGGCTCAATTCACGATAGTTCATACTGCATCAAGCACCATAGAAAATAGAGGGGTGGGATTATCATTGCCCACCCACTCCCCCTCATCATTGCCAAAGAAGGGGATGGGACCCCATTATTTCTTTATTTGGATAAAAGTGAAGTACAACAACATATAAACCAGATGGTATTAACCGGTTGAAAAATCCATGGCTCTCAAACAAAGGTAACCGGTCAAACAATCAAGGGCTCTTGGTTGAAGATTTTAACCAGTTGGCCAAATTAAGTGGCCCTCGATTGGGATGGTATTAACCGGTCAGCCAAATCAAATAGCCTCAAAGGAAATGAATCAACCGATCGGTATTAATCGGTGGGTCAATAAAAAGAAGTACATAACGTGCATATTGTGAGATATTTGGCCGACTGAACGAGGGGGGGGGGGCAACAGTCCCAAAATGTTCGACCGACCGAGGAGGGCCAACCGAGAAAAGGGGGGGTTGACCGAGCTAAGGGGGGTCGACCAACTCAATACGACCGACTGTCACACCCGGTCGACTGACCGAGGAGGACCAATCAAGCAAAGGGGTCGATCGGGGGTCAACCGAGCTAAGGGGGGTTTGACCAACCCGGTACGGTCGATCGACCGAGGAAGGCCGATCGAGCTAAAGGGCGGTCAACCAACCCAATACACCCAACCGAGCAGGGGGGGGCGGAGGGGGGGGGGGTGGGGGGGGGGGGGGTTCAACCGAGCTAAGGGGGTGTCGACCAACCCGATATGGCCAACTGATCAAAGAGGCCTGACCAATCAGAAGGGGGTCGACCGCCACTCGCAAATCCAGTCGATCGATCGTTGCACTCGACCGGCCGAGAGGGTCATCCGCCCCTCACGAAGCCAACCAATCGGTCATCAATACCCGGCCGGTCGACCAAGGAGGGTCGTCCGCCCCTCACGAAGCTGATCGACCGACCGTATCACCCGATCGATCGACCGACCAACCAAGGAGGGACGTCCGCCCCTCACGAAGCCAACCGACCAGTCATCACACCCGATCGGCCGACCAAAGAGGGTAATCCATCCTTCGCGAAGCCGACTGATCAGCCGTCACATCCGGCTGGCCGACCAAGGAGGGTCGATCACCCCTCACGAAGCCGATCGACTATCACCCCCAAAAAGGTGCAGCTAACCAGTCAGGGTGGCTCCGTCTTTCTCGGCCTAGCTCAGACATTCATGCTAAAAGTCCGATCCAACAATTTCACCCGAGAATCTCGCCCGGAAGATCAATCACCTCCCGAGATTTTTGGTCGGACAGCTAGGCAACAGTTGCAGTTGATAGCTCATGCCCCAAGATTTTTGATCGACCAGTAAGGAAAGACATCTCTACCGCGATAACTTCTAAGTACGAGCGAGTAACTGTAGGGTTCCACGTAGCCCTTGCGTGAGATGGTTGCTGAAATTACGGAAGCATGTCACCAAGTCCGTCCCACTCGGATCACTCTAACTGTCATCTCATGCCACTATAAAAGGGGACCTACCCCCCACAGAAAAAGGATTCAAATTCTGGAAGAGGAGATGTTGCTGCTCACTTTCCGGAATTCTCACACTTGGAGAGAGAGAGAGTTGAGAGGTCGGCAACTGGGAGGTCGGTCCTTTCTATGTGTAAGAGGATTTGGGTGAGAGTTTGTGACTGATCAAGTTTCTAGTACATTTCTCGTCCCACCCCATGGTGTTTTTTTTCCTTCGACGTTGTGAAAGGTTTTTCCATGTAAATATTGTCTCTTGTATCTCCTTGGTTTGTTACATTGTGTCTACCATTTGAGCCTGAAAATTACCCCCATATAAGTAATATTAGTATCCATGTGTTAAGTTTTTTTTTTATTTGTGATTTAAGAAATTTACATTATCTTTGTGAATTATCAAAAATAGATTATAGATCTTGATAAAAGCAAAAAATATTTTTTAATGTAATTTTTTACTACACTTATACAAATTCCTAAAGCCATCACTAAGAAGAGAGGTGGGGAGGAGATGGAGGGATGCCTAGGTAGAGATATAAGGAAGAAGTGGCAACAACAAAATAGGGATACGGATTACAAGAAGGATTCTAGTTCACTAAGAGCAGCTTGGTGGAGAAGCCTTACCGCATAGGTGTTGGAAAAATTCAGTGGTGGAGACTCGCAATGGAAGTGATTTATTGGTCAAAATATCGTGCGTGGTGTGCATTACACGATTAAAATTTTCATTAAAACTAATCTACATGTGCGTGCAAATATATGCACGTTAATCGAACACCCTAATGGTAATACAAATTAACTAGCATGCATGCAATTCGATTCTATGCTAGATCTATGAGTTAGGATATTGTATACCTTCGTGCGGATCCTTCAACCGCGGAGAATTATCTTCTTTGTCGATGGAGACGGAAGATAGTTCGCGAAGAAACCGATGATACACAGGAGACGATGCCTTCAATATTTATCCGATCTCACACGATGCATGACGTGCCAACGAAGGGTCTCTAAGTGCCCCCTTATGTTAGCCCTTTTCGTCTATGAAAATACCACGTGAGGAAGACGAAGTCGCAAGCGAGGGAGACGAGAGAGAGAAGAGAGATGGAGAATTAGAGAAGGGGGGTCGGGTATGCCATGCACATTAGGCCGATCCTCCCTCTCCCTTTGATCCTTTGATGAGGCCGACCCCCCTAGGTTGCGCATGCAACTTGCTAGGGCTGACCCCTAGCTTCTCTCCCTTGTTCCCTTGCTTCTAGGGGTGGTTAACCCCAAGTCAAACCCACATGTCCCTATTCAATAGGCCGGCTCCTATTAAGGAGCTCCTCACTCCTATAATCAAGGGGGGCCAAACATACATGTTCTCCAACTCATAGGGCTGGCCCCCCTACTGCACAGTAACGCTTGGTTATTATCAAAATGCCACTGTGACACTAATTGGCCATCTTACGTGCGCGAGAACTCGCATGACACATATAAATAACTAGTAATTTAACTATTCACAGGGGTGTCCTTAGTAAACACATAGGGTGCCCCTAGCAAAGTCAACTAGTCAACTCGTAACATGTCCCGGTGCATCGCACCCATGTAGCGGAGTCCATTTATAGTAAGGGATGACTACGTGAGTCTCTGTACTACTCTAGGGTTTTCCCTTAGTATACACACGAAATTATGCATCTACCGTGCATTAGTGCGAAGCACACATGGAGCGTAGGCTTAGACTTCCTGTTTCCTCTAACTACATCCTGTGTTTCGAGGAGATGGTATAAGGACTGTACATAATGTCGATAAGGTGAAACCTGCAAGGACCAGGGTTCGTGGCTTCTAACTCGAACTCGATCGACATACTACCCGAGTGTACCATCAATCATTTGAGTCCGGGTTAACTTGCGTAACCACCTAGAGTGCAACGTAGGCTGCACTTTATTTCCCCTGGACTTACTATGTTCTCTTGCATATCCCTGCTCTCTGCTTAGTAGTGGTAAACTCGTCGTCCCACCACTTGGTGCCATGACGCGACTCGAGCGGTGGATAATACCGCTAGACTTGAGTACTAATAAGAATAGGTTCCTTCCAGGTTGACTGTACATGTCGTACCTTTGATTACCCTACCGAGTAATTGAATCCAGTCAATGGTCCAATTAATGACCATCAGGCTTGGGTTTAATATGACACAAGTCAGACCAAGGAATGCACCTCCTGTTAAGGGTGTGAATGGCCTGCAGGAGTGGCACACTAATGCGACGTTAGCCGAGTAACCTAGCACACTATGGTTTTGGGTCAGATAACTGAACCCGCACATAATGATGTACCAAAGCACCACATAACTGGTTAGCCCATCAGTCGTGGTTCCTTAGGGTTTAGGACCATTTTATCCTAAGCAGAAACACAGCTTAGTGCACTGATGTCTGCTCACCAATCTGCGCACTGTGTTGGTTTCATTCAATCACAGACACTGTGCCTGGTGATGACCACGATGAAGACACCCATGTATTGTTACCCCAACAGTTTAACATGATGAGGCGATCAACCTAATCATAGCTACGAACTTATTTAGATTACATAGGATCAATCCATTTAGTCTTCAACTCAGTGGACTACCATGTAGCTATGGCTCTCTGTTCTCACAAGAACATGGAACTATATTACGTACCACCATGCATCTCATATAATACTATTCATTCTTTATTAATAGATCAAAACAGTGTTTTACAAGCTTAGCACACACCAACTCCAATAATAGAAACGTTGGGATGTCTATCACGGTGCACCACACTGAGAATTACGGTGGCCCCCATAAGACAATGCTAAGCGGCCCTCGATATGGCGCGCAGTGATAGGTATCCCCACAGCATTATGCTGCAGCCCCATAAAAAGTTTTTTTCCTAATTCACAGACACAGGAGAAAGGGTTCGTTTGAGTTTTGATTTTTGTAAATTTTTTAACCAACGGGGCTTGGCCGCATCAGTCTAAGGTAGAAGTCTGCCCCAGGTGGGGTAGCCTAGTATTTTTTTGGGATAATGTGCCTAAGGTACCTAACAACATATCGGTATAGTGATAAGGACCAACAACAAGTTGGTTTTGCACTAGGTCCTCCGGTTTGGAAATGGTCCATTTTACCCTTAGATCGTTTGGAAAAATAATCATTTTACCCCTACATGCAGCTGTACAATGAAATCACATAAAGAGTAACATTTCGGTAATATAGAGTAACATTGCTATAGTAATTTCACTATAGCAATTTTTTAAATGAGATTTTATATAAAAAAGATTGCTACAGTGAAATCACTATAGTAATTATTACTCTTTATTACCGAATTGAGTAACAATTGCTACAATGATTTCATTATAGCAAACAATTTTATTGAGATTTTTTTAAAAAAAAACTGCTACAGTAAAATCATTGCAGGGAAGAGTAAGCTAGGTAACATTTGTGATTTTAGTATTATGGATAGTTTGGTTATTTAAAAGACGGAACAATCAACGAAGAGTCTTGCTCTAAAAGTATCTTTTTAGGATGGACCTGATGTAAAGTCATCTTATTGGCTGTCCTATACACTAAACGATTTTACTGTGAGGGACCTATCACTAAGTCCCCCTATATTTTTTTGAGCAGTAAAGGCAGCCCGGTATTGTTCATAGCTGTTTCACCACCTTAACTCGAGCGTCGAGAGTCGAGACTCGACGCCGACGGGACTAGAGCTGTCTAGGCCAAGTCTGCACCCGAGATCCTCGGCCAGCACGGTCAGAACGCCACGTCACCGGGCTCACTGTGCGACACGTGTGAGCTAGCATCCCGTGGCAACTGGCAACCAAGCTGGGGTCAGCACGCATCCAAGTCCACACTCGCGATGGCGAACCTGGACGTTTTCCCGTCCGGATTCGCTCTTCCCGCTTCCCGTTAAAGTCCAACCCAAAAGGTTGAAGCTGAGCAACGGCCGGCACAGTTCCCGCGGCTCAGTCCTCCCACGGCCCACGGGAGTGCTATTCATTCCTCCCTCACAAGATGGACGGCGGCGGCAGCGGGAGCGGCGGCGGCGGCGGCGGCGGCGGCGGGAGTGGGAAGAGGAAAGGAGCAGGAGAGAAGAAGGAGCTGTTCCACGTCATCCACAAGGTCCCGGCGGGGGACAGCCCTTACGTCCGAGCCAAGCACCTCCAGGTAAATCATTCGGCTCATTAATTTTTATTCCGATTTATGAGGATATATATGTAACAACTTTTATTCACTTTTATCTGATTCCTTGGAAATTTGCAGTTCAGACAATTTTTTAAGAAACAAACAAATTGTTTGTTTATGTGTTTTCTATTTAGTAATTAGTCCCTGTTAATCCTTCGGTTTGATCTCTTGGAGGGACTATATGTTAATAACCAGATCATTAGGGCTTAGATCTGCTTTTGTAGTAATTAAACATTATAATGATTTTAATTACCTTGGAACTAATAATTTGTTAATAACCAGAGAATTAGGGTTTAAATTTACTTTTGCAGTTAACATTTGATAATTCACTTGGAGATCCTAAATGGAAAGGACAATAAAGAGATTGTAGCCTATAGTGATGCTCTGATTGTTTGCAAATTTCTGAATTTTTTTGATTAGCCTTCCATTGGTTAAGCAATTCCAATAGAGAGATGATCCCCATAAGGCTTGTACTGAGGCATCCCGTATATATGATGGTCGTGATTCAAGGCCCGAACGTGCCACGTGGCATGTAACGGCATCACAACCGTTTGGGGAGCATGCAATTGGGGCCGAGTGTCGTTGATCGCTCGGGGGTTCTTGGCGTCGGCTGGCTCGGATGCCGCTACGCGCACATGGCGCACATTTGGCCCCAATCCCAAGGCTGTATACGGAACGCCTGATAAGATCACTACTCATTTTGGTAATCATTGTTGTATGATGGAGCGGTTCATAATTTAATTAGCATGACAATTTATCCAATAAAGCTCGAAAATTGAGGAAATCTCATGAGTATTGGTACATTACAAAAATCTCCCGTTAGGTAAGACCAAATTAAAGGGACCTCTCATAGTTTTCTAAAATTGCAAGGATCTCTCTTCTATTTCAGTTGTCAGTAACAAATCCCCACCCCCCACCCCCGCGCGCGCGCTCGCCGTGGTTAAGGAACCATTGTTTAGAATAAT
Source organism: Chamaelirium japonicum (assembly GCA_947650365.1). Taxonomy (NCBI): domain Eukaryota; kingdom Viridiplantae; phylum Streptophyta; class Magnoliopsida; order Liliales; family Melanthiaceae; genus Chamaelirium; species Chamaelirium japonicum. The sequence continues at coordinate 88,643,672 of OX393550.1, forward strand.
AACAGACAATTTGTATAGGGTTACTTGTATTGTTTACAATACGGGTATCAATTGACTTCGGACCTATACATGTTGGCGATACGACTCAGTATCGACCAGTACTGGCCGAAATCGGTATCGGTTTATTTTAAAAAAAATACAAAAAAAATCAAAAAATAAACTTAAAATTAGAAATCATATATGAAAAAAAGGTATGAATAAGCTTTAATCTTAATTTTATAGCAAAGAGTTTGTAGAGTGCATCGGTGCGGTTTTGTTCACTTGTGATTTTTAACGGAGAAAAAAAGTCATTAAATTGTCTTTTGCTTTGCTTTTCTAATCTAGTGTTTTGTTTGTAACTGATAGCCAATCTGCCCATTTGCCAACTAGTCTTAGTTACTAGGCATGTTTACCTCTCTTTGATATCTAACTCCACCCTCACCCTAGAAAAAGGCATGAGATAGGACTAGACTGAACAACTATCCATCTGAATACACTCCCTTATTAATAAAAAGAAAAATAATTTGAACTTTGTTGATAATTATAACAAGTCATAAGAAGTTTGATTCATATAATTGGAAAAACAATCTACAAATGAATTTGAAAGCACAGACAAGTACCCACCGATACTTGCATAACTCGGTCAGTATGGACCGATACCAGCAGGTATCGACCGGTACGGGTTCAGTACCGATTTTGGAGGGGGTATTGGTTCGGTTGGGCCCAAAACTGGTATGTACCAGCTAAAACGTACCAATATTGACCAAGTTTTGAAACCATACTTGCATGTATCACCGAATGTAGCTCCCGCAATACTCGTTGTGGCATCTTCGACATCGGATCCTTGCCATACATTTTGAGATTTTGTCTTTGAGTTCTAATACCCATAAGAGAGGACATGAGAGGAGAGGAAATGTGGATTAATATAGAGAATATAGAGGAGATAAAGGTTGTATTGTCACGTCTGACAACGTCATCCCCCCGTACTGTAGAAACTACCTTAAGAATCCTCCTCCACTCTAAGTGCCTTCGCAAGCGGTGGCTCCCCTTAGCCTCAGGTGATCATCTCTCATAGGAGATCCATGCGCCTGGACTCAATTTCCAAATGATCTAATGAAAAATGCGGGATCTATTCCTTTGACTCCCCTATGGTGATGGTGGCATCAAGAATGTGGCCTCCGGCAAGGTGCTCCTGCTCTATGAGCAGACCGATGGGAAGATATGGACGATTGCCACCTCTAAAACTATTTCACCCAGGAGTATGATATTGTCCCCAACCTAAGTTGATACCAGCATGATGAAGCATATGGCCTGAATTGATTTGATATGCAATCACTTGAAATCTAGAGATACGAACTTGTGACATATGAAGCATATGGGTGGAAGATATGGACTTTCAAGATCAAAACTAGACATACGAACTTGTGACATTCAAACTTGAAATCTACTTGCTCAAGTTGGGGGAAAAACAGGTTTCGAAGGATATCTCAAATTGCAATGATTTGAGATCGATTTGCTAACGTTGGGGGAATGGTGGGTCTTGACATAGGTCTCCGAGTCTGTAGCATCTATTGCCTTTTTGAGTGCTTGAGTGTCATACCGGCATCATTGTTTAAAATCTAATCTTTGTTGGTCCTTCTGGAGTTCCTACATACTCTTTTTCGACCCAATGTCCATTTACATGATGATGTTGGAGGTGTGTTACACTCATGGTTTTAAATTTTTTTTCTTGTCGGGTTTCGGTACCAGCCTAAACCGAAAGTTTGATTGAAATTTCAAATTTCAACCGAAATTGGTAATTTGTAATTTCAGTTTTGAAACTAGAATTGATCGAAATTTTGACCAAATTTGATCGAAATTTATAGTTCCAATTTTGATTCTGAAAGCCGATACTGAAATTCATCGAATTTGATCGAAATTGGGTTTTGACCATCTCGTTTCGGTCCTGACCGAAACCGAAATATTTTGACGAAATTTCATAATTTTTGTCAAAATTTGACACCATGGTTACACTACCTATGAAGTTGATTGTGCTCATTGAGTCACGGCTCTCCTGAGGTTGTAGGGTGTGCCAAGTCACATAAGAGGTTAGACCAATAGACCAAGTGCTCGTAGAATAGTTATTTAGAGATATTCCCTATCGTTGACAGAGTCCTCTCAGCATCACTGACAAGGGTGGTTAGTGTTATTTCAAAAAATCGATGGAAGGCCCTATAATTCAGCCTTATTTAAGTGATATTTTGTAATTTACCCCTTTATGTAATATTCAAATGGTTGTTGATCATTGATGCTATTCCTGTGGCTGCCTTATGCCTGGTGCTTTTTTTACAAAAGCTTCATTTTCTATTTAATGATCCCAAAGTCCGACTTTCACCTCTTGGATTTTGAATACTTTGTCCCTCACAATTAATTCCTATCTATCTTGTGTTATTTGTGAAATTGCAATCTTATGCTATAACCAAAGACAGCAAATAAAGTAACTCCTTAATAGAAAACTCATTACAATAATGGTAATTATTGTTTCTGCTACCATGGAGAACCATGGGGAGAAAGCCTCAAGGGGTTGCTCACACAGGGAGAAATTCATATAGGGCTTGCTCAATTGTATTAGGGCACACTTGGCCAAATATATACACATACAGTAGAGCGTGTTCATATACGGCCATAAGAGGAACATGATAAAGTATATCCATCATCAACACCCCCCTAAAACTTAAGTTGGGTTAGACACATCGAGTTTGTAAAAGAGGCGGGGGCAAATAACTAGGACGGCTTGCAAGCTGGCCGTTCTGAAAATAGGTTGACCCAAACATAATAAAGCATATCCATCATCAGCACCCCTTAAAACTAAAGCTGGGTTATGCACATCAAGTTGGCAAAAGAGGCGGAGGCAAAAAAAGCCAGGAAGACCTGCAAGCAAGCCGTCCTGAAAATATGTTGATATGCAAGCAAGCCGATCTAAAAATAAGCAGAGACACAGGGTCGACTCTGATAAGTCGGCAATGTAAGAGGTTGAGCCCAACTTTGAGTAGTTGGCAATGCAGGAAGTACAAGTCCAACTCCTGGAAGTTGACAATTGTAGTAGAAGGCGTGGACTTACTCCAAGGAGTCGTCGAATGTAGTGCATGCAGATGGCGTGGGCCGCAAGGTTGGAAATGGGGCTTGTGGGGTGTGAGGAATAGTGTAAAGCTCGAGTCATGCATGGGGCTCGAGGTAGGGCATGAGGATCAAGAAATGTGCGGGGCTCGAAGAAGAGTGAGGCTCAAGGATATCACGAAGCTCGAGGAAGGGCGCAAGGCTTGAGGATTGCATGGGGCTTAAGTAATGGTGCGAGGCTCAAGATATGTGTGTAAGGCTCGAGAAATGCAGAAGGCTCAAGGATGAGCAAGGCTTAAGGAATGTGCGTATCTCGAGTTGCACGAGGGACAAGGAATGCGCAGATCTTGAGGTGCACGATGGTCAATAATACGTGAGGAGCTAGGTGGGGCGCACAGGAACGAGATGAGGGTGTTGGGTTCTGCTCATCTGTACAACTAACAACTGGTGGGCATGTTCGGTGTAGTGCACAGAATGTTGGGTGTAGTGCGTAGTGCACATAATAGAATGCAGGGCACAGAGTGCAAAATGTAGTGTGCAAAGCACAAAATTCAGTGCACAAAGCAGAAGTGTGCATGACGCATAATATAGAGCTCGACTCGGCCATGCAGCATACACCTCGCGTGCAGATGGATGACACAACTGCAAAGGAACAACAAGGCAAAGAATTAGCACAAAACCAAATGGTAGAGACTCACAGTTGAGCACTTTGTTGTGCAGCAACAATACGCCAATGATGGTAATCTGGCGGTGGTGAGGTAGGGGAAGACGTCGAAATTGGGTGATGGAGATGCCCAGTGAAATTATCTCGAAGGGAAGGGTTGGGTAAGGTCGATGAAAGCGGATCTCCAACTCGGATCGTGACTGAGATAGAAGTAGAGGAAGCGTGCAAGGTGTGAGAGCCAAAAGTACGCAAAGCGGTCATAACTCCATCTCCGACAGTGGTGGAAGCCGATGTGGAGTAAGTCGGACTAAATTGGAAAATGTGTGGGGTTCTAAAGCTAGAGTCATGCAAATGGAGGAGGCTGAAGGAGAGAAGGTCGACGAGATCTCCGAAGGGACCTCCGTCCAAAGGTTGATAAAGCCAACGGTGGTGGATGCCGGCGTGGAGGAGACTTACGATGGTGGAAATCGGCGCAGAGGAGCCAACGATGGTTGAAGCCAGTAATGGTGAGAAGCCAAAGCTCTTATTATGATACCATGTTACCATGCAGAACCATGGGACGAAAGCCTCAAAAGGCTACTCACATTGGAAGAAATTCATAGGGCTTGCTCAATTGTATTAGGGTACATAAGGTCAATTATATGTATACAGCAGTGTGATGTCACCTATTGGAAACATACCACACAAAAGTAGGAAAAATACATAAAGGGGAAAGGATAAAAATATACACATCATCAACAACCTCCAATACTCTCTGTCTCCATCCTTGATCTTACACCAACATGTAAAAATGAAATCAAAGAAGTCTAGAACTCCGTGTCTATGTAGATTTGTAGGTTTTACACTACTATTTCTCTCCCTCTATATGCTCCACATGAGGGTTGTAACTATAATATCTTGGCAACATAAATGTGTTTCAGCACCGTCTTACTTTATCATTGGGATTAGAGGTGGCAATCCTTGACACGACCCACCTACGCAACCCGAACCAACATGAAGTTAGCGAGTTTAGGTTTGGCCTTTATGGGTCTGAGTTAGGGCTATATGGGTCTGGGTCATAAAAGGGCTGACCCAACTGACAAGATTATAAAAATAAAAAAGGTTTGGGTTTATATCTATAATCCAACTTGACCAGTTAATAAAATGGTTCATGTTAACCAAGCAACAATCTGACCCGATTAAACCTAACATAAACACGCTTGGGTTAATGTGCGTCTCCAATCGCTCGGGTGTGATGCCATCAGGTCCTGAATTTGGGGAAATTTGACGGGATTATAGTTTTACACTTTAGAGGAGTCCGACCCATCTATCATAATACAAGTTTCTATGGGTATTTATTGTTAAGAAATGCATCAGATGTTATGTTCATGAATTGGATATTCAATACAAATATATAGGGGTTACATAGGTCAGAATATTGGTTAAGTGTGTCATACGACTCATCACACAGGTTAAATGGGTTATGTACACTAGTCTTGTTGACCCAACCTGACCATTTTTTTAAACGAGTTAAATCGGTCGTGTCAGGTTACCTATTTTCTAGGCGGATTGGGCTTGGTTTTCAAATCTTAACCCGTTTATTAAATGTGTTGAATTCAGGTTGGGTGGTTTTCACTTATAACTATCTTAACATATGACACTATCAAGTTGATGTTTGCGAGGATGTTTGTTTTAATTCCTAGATTATCCTCTAGTGCTATTCATGCACGATAAATAGGTGTTCCCTAACTCATCTACACAAGATGCACTTCTGACTTATGCCTTGTCAATTCCTCTTTTGCAGATTATCCATGATTAGTATCTCGTTTTGAACAGTTGTTCTACAAAATCTGTTAAACTTTTGAACCTTTCCAGATAGGCTTCCAAAAAGGAAGAGAGGATTTTCCTGGTTAAGAAACATGCACAAACTCTTTAGTGAGGAAACCCCCTTTGTCTCTTACCTTCATCTAGCGTAATGTAACACATAACTTAGTCTCTCTCCACGGTATGAAAGCTTATTATTTTTTTTTCCTTTGATGTTTGTGGAAACTCATCTAAGGTAGAGGGTGGGGTTAAGCTATTAATCTCTGAAAGCTGTTAGAATCATGGAATCTTATCGTTACTTCTCCCCTGACCTAGATTGATGTTGCCTAAAATACCAAATTCGGATCATTGTTGACCATTTGTCTTTCTTCTCTTTATTCAATCTCCACCAGCATTTGCACCGGATTATATTTTCTTAGGACCTAGTCCTTTTCTAGTGATGCATATCTACTTGAGCTTCACGAGAGTATAACGTACCCCGACATTCTTTACTCCTTGCCAAAAAAGTTTGTAGGTTGAATTTCTGGTTTTGGATGGGATTATGTGAGGTTCTAGTGGAGATCTAGGCTTATGAATGATTAGGAGATGAGATCACTACATGGATCTGGGGCTAAATGCAGAGATCTGCAAGTGGACCCGTGGAAGACAAACCTTGCGTGGCCGGAGGAGGCAAGCCCGCGTCGTCACGTGGTACACTGGAAGATCGTGGAGATGGTTGTGACCGTGTGGTGCGAGCAGTCGTGTGAAGATCACGATGATCTTCAAATCTTGAGACAGTAACAAGGATACAACAATGAGGAATAGCATAGGGATGTTGCGACCTTGCCAAAGGAAAGGAACCCCCCCCCCCCCCCCCCCCCAACGTGTTATGCAGGGATGAATGCTCGCCTCTCGTGGAGGCCCGGAATAAGAGCCCAGCACGTTAAGTTTGCAGGAAGTCGACGAGAAGTCCAGGGGATTTCGTATGGGATGCGTGGAACTGCATGATGCTAAGGACCAGGATCACGTACTAGTGTGATCTTGAGGGATTCCCTCCGTGTCATGCTGGGATGGCCCGCAGATCGCGAGACTATCATAATCGAAACAGAAGGGACATCGCATGAATTGGATCCGAAGAGCGGCAAATGAAACCCTCGCCACAATGAGGTCGCACTAGGTTGGATAGCGCTTGAGAGATGGATGTGTTGGCTCGTGCTGGATGAATCTGATCACGTGAGGAGAGATTGCGGCCCCCGATCATGTCGTCTCCAATCGAACGATTGTGCAGTGGAACAGAGACGCAGACTCAGTGTCTTCACGCACGTGTATTTCTTTACAGAATAAAGATGCGAGGAAGCGTCACAGAACAGCCTTGGGTCCGGGGCACGCATACGCCGCCTCGGAAGCTGTGGGAGACCAGCCCAGTCTCTGGTCGCTCGCAGAAGTTGCAAGGGAGAAGACGCTAGAGAAGATACTATTCTTGGCCTCCTCGAGGCCGCCGTAGGCGGCCGATGAGGCTGAGGCCGAAGATGAGAACTCTGAAACCCTAGGTTGAGCAAATCTACTCTAATACCATGTTAAGAGAAAGAGAAAGAGAGAGAGAGTGAGAGAGAGGCTAGGGTTTCTGAGAGAATACTCTTTATATTGATTTTCATTAGACTAGGACTACCTCCTTATATATGGAGATAACGCACACCATTACAATTCCATTGTCTATATGGGACTAATCCCAAGACTACATCTGACAATCATATTTCACTGGTTTCACTTATATTACTATAGTTATATGGGTGAATCAGCCTCTCCAACCTAGTAATCTACTAGACTAGGCTCTTTTAAACACTTCCCAAAAAGAATAAAACACGTAAATTGGCTATAATAGGTTCGAATTTAGTTAAATAAGAAACCCACTAAACTAGGACTCTGAGTCTGATTCAAATTGAATTGAAATCAAATTGAAAGTGGTAGACTCGTAGTCAACTTAAATATCTTCTCTGAAACAGAATCGCAATCGAATTGGGTCTCAAAGTGGAAGGACTTCAAGTTAAAAACAAAGGGTCAGATCTCATGTGAGGCATTTGATGGTTGGTATCCTTGACTGAAATCAATTGCATTAGAAGGCTTTCTAAAAGATCCTCTTATTTAATCTGCAGTTAAAAGGAAGAAGCCTTCGTTAGCATGATTACTCATCTTCTTTGGATTTCTCCCTTTTCTGCCATAAACCTTGTCAATGCATTTGGATTTTGAGCCAACTAGAGCTGACGAGGGTACATATCTGCCATTTGCGATAGTCATGCTTACTTTTTTTCTTTAAAAACCCTATTCAAAATCTCGAAACCTTGCTAGTATGTCTTCCCTTAACCTGGATGGTGAGAATTTCTTTAGGTACCACAGCCAAATAATAGTCGACCATTTGTCTTTCCCCTTTAATCAATCTTCAACATATCCCCGATAATGCAAAATTGAATTTTAGATTCATGATATCCAGTCCTCCTTCCTTCTACTCTTGCACATCTTCTCCCACCCCATGAGACTTGAACCTCCCCAGTCTTTGTCCACTTCATATCCAAAAGATTCTCTTCTAATCTATCTTCTTAATAGCCCAGGTTAGGAGGAAAAAAAGGACAAATTACTCATTGGGATAGTGCCAAGTTTACGAGAGTAACCCAGATTACCTTTTGCTGATACGGCCTCGTCAGTCTGTGATTGCTTCAAGGGCCCAAGGCAAGCCTGAGTATTTCATAATGTCATATCACAGTGTATATCCTCTACGTCCACTTCCACAGGTGGGATATTATCCCCTCCTTTCCTATGTTCGTATATGTAACCTTTGTCAATCTCAATCGAAGCACTTAAACTCCTGGATCTCCTCTTATAGTAAGAACACTCTATTTTAATCTGTCTTGAACTTTTACATTCTTGAAGTACAGTTGAAAACCTTACTGATGGAGGGACATGAATCAGCTGGTGGAGAAGGACCCAGATGCGGCGATCCTGTGGTTCTGGAAGGCAATAAATGCTGGGGACCGGGTGGACAGCGCACTCAAGGACATGGTAGTAGTGATGAAGCAGCAGGATCGAGCAGAGGAGGCCATCGAAGCCATCAGATCCTTCAGGCACCTCTGCACCAAGCAAGCCCAGGAATCCCTGGACAACCTCCTCATCGACCTCTTCAAGGTACCACCACACCTCTCATTGACTTGCGTTAAAAGCTTAACAACATAGCCCACCAGGGGATAGGAGAGTTGGCAAAGCAGCTGATGCTTTGGTGAGAAGGTTGTGGGTTCAACTCCTCCCCTCGATTTATCTGAGTGAAGTGGGAATTGCGAAGTGGGCCGGGCTTCACTCCCAGAGGGATTAGTCCGAGTTTGAATTGGGCCTTTGCTCGAAAGGTTTTGGGACACCCGCCGATCTCAAAAAAATAATAATAAAATAAAAATAAAAAGCTCTATAACATGACTTCTACGTATGGTGGATGAGGGCTGATGGTCGTGGAATGTTCTGGTGTTCAGAAATGCGGGAGGGTTGAGATGCAGATTGAGCTGCTGAAGCAGAAGCTGAGGATGATATACTTGGGAGAGGCTTTCAACGGGAAGATCACCAAGACCGCTCGCTCCCATGGCAAGAAGTTCCAGGTCTCCATCAGGCAAGAGACCGCCCGCATCCTGGTAATCTACCGCTGCTTTTTGCTGCGCCTTCCTTAGCTATTAGTATTCCCAAGAAGAGTAATGCTATTTGTACAATCTCCATCGACAAACACATTGACAAACCAGACCCATGAAGTGGTGGAAGGGCCCAGGGATCAGTGCATTGGCATTCACACCAAGCACTGAGCCCTAGGCCCCGCCACCACTTCATGGGTCTGGTTTGTCAATGTGTTTATCGATGGAGATTGTACAAATAGCAATACTCTCCCAAGAATATATGATAACAGCATGATTTTATTTTATTTTTTTATTTTTTGCGGTCGGTGAGTATCCCATGCCCTTCGGGGAGGGGGGGGGGGGGGGCATGGACTAATCATGTAATCCCTCGAGGAGTGTGCACTGACCCACTCAGGATTTTCTCTACACCAAATCAAAGGGAGGCGGGATTGAACACACAGCTTAATGGAGGATCCTGCGTCGCTTTGCCGACTTTGGAACCCTTTGGGGGATAATAGCCTTTCATCTTATTTACCTTATGAGAGGCACCGAGTTAACCCGTTGGGCTCAGACCACTCCATTGGCTGGCTGCATCACAAGAGAAACTACCTTTACCCGGGTCTGGTAGTGGTGGACCAAGTTGATATTGACATACTTGATAAAGAGATTAGGAGTGTAATAAGGTCATCTCTGCGTCAGAACTCTTGATGCAACCGGCTTCTGATTGATGGTCTTATTTAGAATCTTGGAAGAACCTGACTACATTATGTTTTCGAAGAACAACCCAGAGTTTCAAAATCAAAACCCAACGCGAAGTTCTCTGCTTATGTTTGATTCAGCTGTTTTGGTATACTACCATCATTTTCCATTATTGATTAGTGGTGATACATCGGGATTATCGATTAATTTTGTCCAATCATTTGGCAGGGTAATCTGGGTTGGGCATACATGCAGCAAAGCAACTACGATGCAGCGGAGGTCGTATACCGCAAGGCGCAGACGATCGAACCCGACACGAATAAAGCCTGCAACCTTGGCCTCTGCCTCATCAGGCAGGGCCGGTCTGATGAGGCGCAGAGCGTGCTCAACGACGTTCTGAACCGGAGGTTCCCGGGCGCCGATGACCGCAAGACGGTCGACCGGGCGAAGGAGTTGCTGGGCGAGACCGAGTCGCGGCCGTCCCACCACCCTCCCAGGACGGCCCATAGCATAGAGGAGGAGATCATGGAGGGGCTGGATCGTGTGATGGAGGAGTGGGCCCCATTCAGGTCCAAGAGGCTACCAATCTTTGAGGAGATATCCCAATTCAGAGATCAGATGGCTTGTTGAAATATTATTTTGCTTCTTTTTTTTTTTTTGTTTTTTTTGTGAGTAATTGTGTTTGATGTTGTACCCTTTAGTTCCCAAATCCTGATATATAGGACTAGGAAGTAGGAAATAAAAGACAGTGGGGGGTCCTGGGATGAGAGTGTTTTCATCCTTAGGCTTAGGATGCCTTTGCCTTTATGTGGCTCAGCCCTATCATGTCTATTATACTTGGTTAGTGACTTTCCATGAAATGAATGAAAAAGTGCAAAAGTAGTGAGGCTTCTTATTGATATTGAATACTGTGTGGGCTTTATATATAGTTGAAGCATTTCCTGTGCTTGCTTTCGATTTTCTTACTTTAGCTTCTTCTTCTTCTTCTTTCTTCTTTTTGCGTTTTAACATCGATTGCTATAATAAGAGAATCCGCTTTCTATGGGTTAGCCATACAAACAAGCCAAAGAACGGGAAATACTATGTGACAAACCCTAGGAGAGAGAGAGAGAGAGAGTTAGTGGTTGTTGACTACAGGTGCCAAGCCAGAGAACGGCAAATACTATAAGAAACCATTTCCCTCGATCGGGCTTCTTGGAAACATTATTTATGCGCCCGTAAGCGTAGGGCTGGCAAATCTGAACCCGACATGGCAGACCCGACACGAAGTTAGCGGGTCTGGGTCTGGTTAAACGGGTTCGGGTCGTAAACAGGTTGACACGGTAGACCCGTTTAATAAACGGGTCGAGTCCGGGTATAGGGTCCGGACACGGTAGACCCGAGAAGACCCATTGTATGCACGAAAAAAAGATCCGGGTCATCTTTATTGCGCAAAACGATATTACAAGACCCGAACCCGGGGATTCGAGGGTGGTGAGCCAGGTGTGGCGAAGATTTGATCAGGAGATTGTGTGAGAGATCCTCTGGAGGGTCCCTTTGATCCGCGTTTCCACGTTACTTCGTGCGAGAGCTCTGGAGGGGTTGCCCAGGACAAAAATCTTTACATGGTGAGTTTCTTGAGAGGCTAAGGAGTCTTCGCCGTTACTTTTGTCCCTTCCGTGCTTCACGTTTTCTCGGGTATGGGGTTTTTGGCTTCGCTCCTCGGTTTTCATATCTCCCTCGGCTCTTGCTAGATCTCGGCATCCTTGATCGTCGGTTCGCGGCGTCGATCGTACTTCTGGCATCGGCTTTGGCTTTGGCTTTCAGTTTTGACTTTGCTTTGGCGTGGCTCTGGCTTTTGCTTTGCTTTGCACTTGCGCTTGAACGTAGAAGGGTAGAGGCTTGCGATGCTTTAATTCTTCCGGACTTCGCATCGTATCGGCTAAAACGTGTGGTGCTTTGCTAATGACCGTCGTAGTTGCTTGGCTTTGGCAAGTGCGTTGCTTTGGCGCGGGCTTTACCGATGCTTTTGCTTTGGCTTTTTACGTTGGCTTTTGCTTTGGCGTTGGCTTGATCTTCTTCTCGAACGGTGATGGCTACGTCTCCAAGGCTTCTTTATTCTTCCGGCTTCTTGGGGATGGATTTCGGCAATGACGGTTGTAGCGTCGGTTTTGACTTTTCTTCTTCTCCGGACTTCTTTGGTGTGATCAGAGTCGAATGCTTCTTTTAAAGACAGTGGGTGTAGCACCGATCTCCGTGCGACGGTTATGGCGTCGACTTTGCTTCTCTTCTTCTCCGGACTTCTTTGGCGTGATCGGAGTCGAAGGCTTCTTTTAAAGACGGCGGGGATAGCACCAATTTCCATGCGACGGTTGTGGCGTCAGCTTTGCTTCTCTTCTTCTCCGGGCTTCTTTGGCATGATTGGAGTCAAATGCTTCTTTTGAAGACGATGGGTATAGCACCGATCTCCTTGCGACGGTTGTAGCGTCGGCTTTTGTTAATGAAGACGGTAGGGGTAGCACCGATCTTCGTGCGATGGTTGTAGCGTCGACTTTTGTTGATGAAGACGACGGGGGGTAACACCGGCTTTGTGCTACGGTTGTAGCGTCGGCTTTTGTTGATGAAGATGACGGAGGTAGCACCGGCTTCGGGCCTTCTTCTCCAAGCTTTCTTCTTCGTGCGAGGAGTCGACGTCTTTGTTGAAGACGACAGGGTGTTGTCGGCTTCGATCTTCTTCTCCGGCCTTTGCTTGTGGCGTCTTCGGAGTTGATAAAGATCGTTGGAGACGTCGGGGAGATGACGACTCCGGGCCTTCTTCTACAAGCTTTTTTCTTCGTTCGAGGAGTCAAAGCTTTGATCTTCGAGTGCAAGGCCTTCACTTTGATGAGGACTTCGATGGGTGACTCCGCTTTGTTGGGGATGTGCCTTCTCGTTCCTCGCGAAGCCTTTGGTCTTCAAGCGTTGGAGCCCCCTTTTTGCAGAACCTTCTTCTCTTCAGCTTTCGACCTTTGATGTCTTCCCCCACCCCTTCTATTTATAAGCAAAGAGGGGAGGTTGGGAGAGATATGGCTGTGATTTTTTGGTTTAATCTAATATCTCCTCCCATAACCATCAAAATATTATTTCCTTTTTTTTGGGAAACAAACTTGATCCCTTTCCTTATTTTGTGGGGATGGTTATAGGCTTGTTATGACTTGATCTTTGAAGATAACTTGTCATCTTTGCACCTTTCGATTGCATGGCGACACGAGGTCATCTTATCCGTCGAATCGAGGGATCATCGCGGATCTACGGTTGCGTAAACGTCCACGTCACCTCCCCCAGCATCGTGGCGGTTAGGATTTTTCTTTTTCTTTTTTTTCTTTTTCTTTTTCTTTCTTTTCCTTATGGCCGGCCACACCTCCCCATGAGGAGGAGGCACGGTTTTCAAGAGGAGGGGCCGGTGGGTCTCTTTTTGTGTTCGAGTTACGGGTCCGATGGGGCCCATTTGCGTCAAGTCAGGTCCGTTTCGTATGCGGGCTGTTGTGTGTGGGCCGTTGTGTGCGGGCCGTTGTGTGCGGGCCGTGTTCGCATGTGGGTCGTTATGTGCGGGCCAAGATTGCATGTGGGCCATGTTTTGCATGCGGGCCATTCTATGCGGGCCATGTTTTGCATGCGGGTCGGGCTCGATCCGTGGGCTAATTTCGGTGCCCACGCCCTTTAAAATTCAACGGATAGTGTTGGGCGGGTCTACTCGCAATCCTATACTGTAGTATGTAGTACCAGCAGGTCTTATCGGGTTAGGTCAGGTCGAGTCGGATTGGGTTCGATTGGGTCAACTGAATAGACCCGTGTGGTAAACGGGTCTAACAGGTCTTATCGGGCCTACCCGTTTATAAACGGGTCGGGTACGGGTTTAGGGTCTAGACATAGGGATGGCAGTGGTGCGATTTAAAACCGAAAACCGTGGTAAACCTCACCGCATGGTGGAATTTTGGTTTGCCAAAATATAAAACCGTCACGGTGCGATGCGGTTTCGGTTTTCAGTTTCGGTGTAGCGGTGTGGTTTCGGTTTTGACCAAAACCGCATAAAACTGCACCATTTATGCCTTTATAATGATAAACCACGGTGCACCGCACCACATCACACCGCATGGTGAGGTTTCAGTTTTACATAATGGTAAACCGTCGCGGTGCGGTGCGGTTTCGGTGTAGCAGTTTGGTGTTGCGGTGCGGTTTCGATTTTGTCCAAAACCGTACCGAAACCGTACCGTTGCCATCCCTATCTAGACACGGTTAGTTAAACGGGTCGTGTCCGGGTCTAGGGGTTTTGGACACGACACGAACCAAACCCGACATGACCCATTGCCACCCTTACGTAAGCGGAATGATTTCGAAGTTAGGATAAACCCCTTCTTAGCATGTCTTCTTGTCTAGTAAAGGCAGATGTGAGTTGAAAGAAAATCAAAGCAGCATTCTTTCATTTGGAAAGAAGCGGCCAGAGGACTAGTCCTTCACTTCACTGAATATACTGAAAAGGCCGATTAGGTTTCCATTTAAGAGTTTACAGTTCCTGCCGATGCATCACGCTCGAGCAATGCTATTCAGCCCGAATATTTTTGTCAATCGGGCCGGCGAATTCGGAAGAAATCTTCGGACTGAATAGCATTTCTCATCACGCTCCTCTTTATCAAATAAAACCCAAGGCAGAAGGTAACTATCTTTCGGCGGCAGTCTCGAAGTGCCCTTGCTTTTCCCCCTTCCCCCCCCCCCCCCCCCGGATCTAAGGTTTCGGCGCCCCCTCTGGCATCCTCAGATGGGGCCTCGGTTGTGGTGTTTTCTCGGGGTTGGATTTAGCCCCCTTCATCCCTCTTGTGAATAGGGGCTCCTCCGATGGCCAGTCTTTTATGATCGTTGAGCCGGAGACACGCGGTGACCCTCTGACTTGATCGTCGGCCCCCTCTCGGCATCAGTGACATGGTTCCTCGCCAGAGCCAGACGGGGGAGCAGATATGGGCCCGACCCCCCTATTGGCGACAATGGTTTTCTATATCGGCTCCACTGACCGGTGGCACGGGTCCCGATGCTGTGGTGGTGGCGGCGCTCGACATGTGGCGTCTCATGAAGAGCCAGTTGTGATCTCCCCTTTGATAAATGCCAAAAAAAAAAATTGTTCCTAGCCCTTCCAGCAGTCAAGCAAGGGTTAGAGCCTAGCTTTCAACTCGGACCAGCTTTTCCAGGAGCACAACAAGGATAGCGGCCCCCTAGCATTGATATAGGATATTGGCTTTGGTGTACAGAGCCTACTAGGTCGCGAAGCTTAAGCTCCCCGAAAGAGAGGGTTTGGATCACTAAATACAGTGGCAGAATCTAAATGCATCAGGTGGTGCACATGTTGGTGGCATCAGTTTTTGCTCACAAGGAAATTGCACTTTTTTTTTTTTTTTTTGGTATTCAGAAAAGGGGGGGTCACAACAAGACCTCCATGGAGGCACCACAGCCTGACGCAAGCATAGACATCAACACACCGGTGGTGAAGAAGACGTCACAATCTGGCGGCGAAAGATCAAGAAACAGAACCCTCACATCGAGAGAGGGAACCAAACCCATACCCCTCTGCACTCCGGCAGAAACACGCCACATCCGGCGAAATCATTGCCGTACCCTGACGGAAACATCCCACACAGCAAACCTGCACACACAACCTGCACACCAAAAACAAAGCAGCAAAACCCTTGCCAGATCTGCAAGCCCGGCTAACAAAAATGAAGTCGCCCGTCGTTACCCCGCCTTCGAGACGTCGTTGCCGCCGCACCGCCGGTAGCCGCTCACTGTCCAGAGGTGGCGTTCTGGAAAACCACCGGCGGAGATCCTCACGCAGGGGCCAGATCCGACCAACCTCTGCACCCGACGAGAGAAGACGACCTCGACGCCGTGCGAGTACCAGCATCTGAGCTTGGGGAAGCGTTGCACAGTTCCGAAGCTCCGATCACAAAACGTCGATTGGAGGAGATTTTTCTATCTACAAGAGGTAGGAAGAGGAGACAGATCCACCCCCAGAGAAACTAGACCCCCAAAGATCCTAGCCTCCCCGGTGCCTCCGACGACATCTGAGGAGGCCAGGGACCTGATCGCCGAAACCCTAGCCCTGCGCGAAGGGAAAGGGGAAAAGGGGGCGCTCTGACCCCTCACCCCTTCGTATAGTAGAGATTCACTACTATAGAGACAAGGAAATTGCACTTTGCTGAACAAATTGTTTTTGCAGTGGGTTAGTTTCTTTTTTTTTTCTTTTTTTCTTTTTTTGTGTGGTAATAGGCTAGTTTATATTTATAATAGTGGTTCAACTGTATGAACTTTTCCTAAACAAAATTCTTTTTTGTGTCCTACTTTGTTTTTTGGTGTGTGTTTTAATAAGCCTAACTAGCTAATTACAAAAAAGGTGAAGATTCATTGCCTATACAAAGGATGGACAATTAGCCAATGTTAACATCATCATCATTGTTAGGGTAGGTCACCCTACGTACCAACTAACATTTTAGGTTTCTTGACATGCCCCTCTCTTCAATTGGTCAGATTTTCAGAACCAACCTTTAGGGGTTGACATCATGACTAGCAGCTAGCTAGAAAATTCGTTTATAAGATAGTTATTGGGTCAAGGGTGCTAACTGGCTCAGCTGGTAAAGTCTCTTGGTGATTGTACTAGAGACCTGGGATCGAATCTCAACTTCGTCAAATAAATATCAGGTAATGGTCCAAGCCTTAACCCTCCTCAGATAAGATGTTGATAGATTTCTCAAAAAAAAAAAAGATAGGTCTCGAGACAAATAAGGATCTAATAAAGGAAGATATGATCCATGGTGCCGGTTCAGATGAGATGAAAGGGTGCCAAGATACCAACATACGTAGAATGAAAGATCGATCGCCAAACAAACCAAACACACCAGATACAAACAAGGAAAGAAACAATCATGGTGCAAATAACAAACCACATGAGAGAGACCAAGATTTATCGAGTCTCGGCAATGTTTGCCTAGGTCCTCCCTTCACTCTCAATACCACTATTCTTCAAAACATAGAGCAATTGCCTTGAATACAAGAGTATCCCTTTTCTCTCTCACACAAACAATCAAGGTTCTTTCAAACCCTAATCCCGAGAATAAGGATCTCGTCTTGTTTCTACACCTCTCATAGCCATTTTATGTACTTTGAGATTACAATATTTATAAGCCAGAAACCTATAACAAATAGAATTCCTCAAACAATCAAAGCGATCGGTTGAATGAGAATTTTGATCTGTCGGTTTATCACAATCTTGACTACATCAGTGCGAGTAGTCAAGTCCAATTGGACTGCGAAGATCTAATGGGGGGGATGGTGTTAATGTATAGAGATGGGTCGGGTTATATGTACAGTCGGGTCGGTTGTGTGTGTATACATGTACATATATATTGAGCTTCAGTCCCTCAATGAGATGTATTCCATTCTCTCCAAACCCTAGCCGTCATCTCCTAACATGATATCAGAGCTCTAGGGTTTCTCCGCGGTGAAGGCAACTCCTCCGGCAGCCCCTCTAGCACCCTCCTACACCCGATTCCCCCCTCCGGCAGCCCCTCCAGCACCCGGCAGCCCCTCCTGCACCCGATTTTCCCCTCCGGCAGTCCCTCCAACACCCTCCTGCACCCGATTCCCCCCTCTGGCAGCCCCTCCAGCACTCCAGAAGCCCCCGTCGCCCTCTTATACACCTCCTGCAGCCCCCGCCGCCCCTCCAGCACCCGATTCCCCCTCCGGCAGCCGCTCAAGCACTCCGACAACCCCTCCTGCACCTGATTCTCTTCTCACCTGCACCGACAGCCCCTCTAGCCCCCTCCTACACCCGATTCCCCCTCCGGCAACCCCTTCAGCACTCCAGAAGCCCCCGCCGCCCCCTCCTGCGCCTCCTGAAGCCCCACCGCCCCCCTTCTGCACCTCCTGCAGCACCCCGCGCCCCTCTTCTTCCAACAGAACCCCCTGCAGCCCCTCCGACCCCCCCGCCATCCCCTGAAGTACCCGCCGCCCCCTCCTGCACCCTCTGATGCCCCGCCACCCCCCTTCTGCACCTCCTACAGCTCACACCGCCCCCTCCTGAACCCCTGCTGCCCCCCATCGCCCCACCGCTCCTTCCTTGGCCCTCCTCCTCCGATCCGTCTCCTCTATACTGGACTGCCCGGGACCTCCCTTGTGCCGGCTCGCCCCCGTACTTCAAGGGTATGGCTTCATACAGCATCTCTCGACTTCCATACTTCCAACACACAGTAGCTGATCGTCGAGTCCCTCCGTCTCCTCGTTTTGATGGTATTCTCGGGCCACATCCCTCCACCACGTCAGTCAACTGTGGACGTCGTTAGGGTCCCCTCCGCCATGATGGCGGGACTGTTGCTGCTGTTGATCTCCCTACTCCAGCACCAACTGCCACCACTCCTGCTCCGTCTCGGTCTTACTCCAACCGCCTCCAGCGCTTTGAGGATTTATTGTTTCGATACCTCACATCCACCGGCTCTTCGATAGATCACAGTCTCTCTGCCACTCCGGGTACTTCTACTCAGTCTCGGTCTTACTCCGACCGCCTCCAGTGCTTTGAGGAGTTACTGTTTCGATACCTCACCTCCACCAGCTCTTCGATAGATCATAGTCTTTATGCCACT
The DNA here is from genome assembly GCA_947650365.1 of Chamaelirium japonicum. Lineage (NCBI taxonomy): Eukaryota > Viridiplantae > Streptophyta > Magnoliopsida > Liliales > Melanthiaceae > Chamaelirium > Chamaelirium japonicum. The sequence goes on from OX393550.1 coordinate 88,662,175, forward strand.
CCGGGTACTACAGCTCCATGGATCTTCGACTCGGGTGCCTCCTGCCACCTTACCTCCGATCCTTCTGTACTCACGGACTGTAGCCCTGCTCCCACCCACCTGGGGATCCACATTGCTGATAGGACTCGTGTACCCATTTCGCAGTGTGGATCCATCACCCCTGCCTCCGATCCCACTGGTCGCCTAACCTTACCTCGTGTTCACCTTGCTCCCCGCTTAAACATTAACTTAATATCTATTAGTTCTCTTTGTGACTCGGGCCTGATCGTTATATTTACTTCTTCTTCTTCTTATGTGCAGGATCCACGGATGGGTCAGAGAGTTGGGATGGGTCGTAGAGCAGGGGGACTCTATCAGTTGGATCACCTTCAGGTTTCCACTTTTACTCCGTCAGCTCTGTCTGTTATCTCTAATGCTGATTTGTGGCACAGAAGGTTAGGTTATATATCCAATGATCGACTCCAAAGCGTTTTTCGCTCTGGCGCTTTGGGTCGGGTGTACTTCTCCCCTCCCTCTGTCTGCACTGGGTGTCGATTAGCAAAGCACCTTGCTCTTCCTTTTTCTACTAGTGTTTCCCGTTCCAGCGCCCCTTTTGATCTCGTGCACTCTGACGTGTGGGGTCTTGCTCCAGTTGCCTCTTTTACTGGTTTTTTATATTATGTGAGCTTCATAGATGATTACTCCCGTTGTACCTGGGCCTATCTCATGCATCGCCGCTCTAAGATTCCTCATATTTACAGGACCTTTACTACTATGCTTCACACCCAGTTTGGTCGGCGCATTAAGACTTTTCGGTCTGATTGTGCCTAGGAGTATCTCTCCACTGAGATGCGTGAGATCCTTCAGACTCACGGCACTCTTCACCAACAGTCGTGTCCCCACACCCATGAACAAAACGGAGTCGACGAGCGCAAACATCGCCATGTCCTCAAGACAGCACGAGCTTTACTTCTATCTACTTCTGTTCCACATTCCTACTGGGCTGAAGCTGTCCTGACCGCTGTTCACCTCATCAACATCACTCCGTCCTCCTCCATCTCTGGTGTTTCCCCGTACGAGCGACTGTACTCCACATCTCCTGACTACTCTCTTCTTCGTACCTTTGGATTCACGTGTTTTATCCTCCTTCCTCCCCATGAGCGCACCAAACTCTCTGCTAGGTCTGTTAGGTGTGTTCACTTAGGACTTAGTCGTGATCACAAGGGATATCGGTGCTATGATCCCTTGGTTCGCCGGATCCGTGTCTCTCGTCATGTCTCCTTTGTAGAGAATGTCCCGTACTTTTCCAGTGAGTCATGGGATCTTTCCTCACCACCTACGTCATCTTCTACGCCATCGCCCCCTCTCACCATCCCCTTCCTACCTCCGTATCCTGCTCCCACGCCCACCTTCCCGGTTGAGCCTCCTCTACTTTTCTCGCCTCCCCTGTCTCCATCACCTCCACCTCCCTCGTCTCCACCACCTCCCCCGCTACCTCCCTCTCCCCCGTCTCCCCCGTCATCTCCACCACCACCACCACCTGTCACGCGTGTCTACGTTCGTCGCTCCACAGTTTCTCCCACCGAGACTGTCTCTACTGGTACTACTTTGCCTGCAGCTGCTCCCACCTCTCCGTCCGCGGATCCTGGTCCTGTTCGGCGCTATCCTTCGCGCAAACATCACCATCCTGACAGATATAACTACTCCCCTGATAGATTTGGTTACTCTGTGTTTACTCCTGTTTCTCCTGACACTTCTAGACACTCTGTTGTTGCCTCCTACTCTCCATCCTACCAGGCCTTTCTTACAGCTCTTCATACCCACCGGGAGCCCCAGTCATATCGTGAGGTAGTTGTACACCCAGAGTGACAACAAACTATGACAGTAGAACTTGAGGCCTTTCAGCGGACTCAGACGTGGGATTTGGTTCCTTGTCCCACTGGCGTGGTTCCTGTTAGCTGCAAATGGATCTTCAAGATCAAGACTCGACTTGATGGGTCTATTGAGCGGCATAAGGCGCGTCTTGTTGCTCATGGTTTCTTCCAGGAGTATGGGATTGACTACGAGGAGATGTTTGCTCCAGTGGCTCGGATGACTACCGTTCGCACCCTCTTAGCTGTGGCAGCTGCTCGAGGGTGGCCTCTACATCAGATGGATGTGACCAATGCATTTCTCCACGGTGATCTCTCAGAGGAGGTATACATGGCTCCTCCACCGGGCATCCCTGCTCCTTCAGGTCACGTCTGTCATTTGCGCTGAGCCATCTATGGGCTCAAGCAGGCCCCTCGTGCCTGGTTTGAGCGATTTTGCAGTGCAGTCCTGGCCGCCGAGTTTGTTGAGCGACATTCTGACTATGCCCTGTTCACTCGCTCCTCCAATCATGGTATTGCAGTTCTTCTTCTCTATGTTGATGATATAATCATCACCGGGGATGACAGTGCCACCATAGCGTCCCTTCAGCACCACCTCCAGAGTCAGTTTGAGATGAAAGATCTGGGCCCTCTTCGCTACTTTTTGGGCCTCGAGATTGCTCGGTCAGCTCATGGTCTGTTGGTCTCCCAACAAAAGTACATCTCCGACATCTTTGTTGATGTTGCTCTTACTAACTCTCGCACTACTGACACACCCATGGAGCTCAATTTGAAGCTTCTTTCTACAGATGGTGAGCCACTCCAGGATGTCTCCCGCTACCAAAGGCTGGTTGGGATGCTCGTCTACCTCACTATGACCCGGCCAGACATTACTCATGCTGTTGGCATTGTCAGTCAGTTCGTTCAGGCTCCTCGTTCGGTTCACTATGCAGCACTCCTTCGGATTATCTGCTACCTCCGAGGCACCATCACCCGCTCACTACTTTATCCCTCCACCTCTCCGTTGGTGCTGCGTGCCTACTCCGATACAGATTGGGCAGGAGATGTAGCCACTCGTCGTTCTACTACCGGATACTGTGTGTTTCTTGGTGATTCTCTCATTTCTTGGCGAAGTAAGAAACAGGAGTCTGTTGCTTGCTCCAGCACCGAAGCCGAATACAGGGCTATGGCTTCCACCACCGCAGAGATTGTCTGGCTTCGCCGCCTTCTACTCGACCTGGGAGTTGTGATATCCGGGCCGACGCCTCTCTTCTGTGACAACCGGAGTGCTATTCAGATTGCTAGCAACCCGGTCTTCCATGAGCGGACAAAACATATTGAGGTTGATTGTCACTATGTTCGTCAGGAGTTTCTCGACCACACCATCTCCTTGCCATTCATTCCATCATCGGAGCAGACTGCTGATTTTCTGACGAAGCCCCTTACGATTGCTCGCTTCCGGTATTTTATCGGCAAACTCTCGGTCCATGATCCACAGTGAGTTTGAGGGGGAGTGTTAATGTATAGAGATGGGTCAGGTTATATGTACAGTCGGGTCGGGTTGTGTGTGTATACATGTACATATATATTGAGCTTCGGTCTCTCAATGAGATGTATTCCATTCTCTCCAAACCCTAGTCGTCATCTCCTAACAGATGGTCTTCTAGAGGTCTTAATTTCTGATCTATGGACCAATCGGTCAGTTTACCGATCCAATCGGTCAACTAGTAAGTTTTTGCAGCTTTAATTCTTGAGTTGTAGGATTTCAATCATGGGCTTTCCTGTGGTTCCTTGCGCTCAGGCTCCACACATAACAATCATCCACTTGGAAACTGAGGACGATACTTTATCAAACACTCCCACTTTCTTCACTACTCTCCTTACATGTGGCAATAGGTGTGACACCTAATCTTCACGCTTGAAGACCAACAGAAGCTGAACAAGCCTTTAACTTCTCCACTATAATAACCTTTTGTCAGTATATCCACGTGATTCTGACTTGTGTGCTTATTCTCTAGTCTTGTCAGCTTCGTCACTAGCATTAGTATGAAGTGAAAACGGATATCGAGTTGCTTTGTCTTCGCATCATAAGTTGAGCTCTTTGCAATATGAATTGTGCTCTGACTGTCTCTGTGTAGTACTCAAAAATCAAAATGCTTGCTCTTTTTCCAGCTCCTTCATGAATTCTATAGCCATATCATCACCTCGGAGATGAATTACAGTCTGATTGTCGCTCTGTAACACACAAATCCTCTGCCATTTTCCTAGGTCCTTTATGAAGTTTTGGAGCCATATCAACTCCTTGCCAGCCTCTGTTGATACAACATACTCTGGTTCAATTGTCGAAGTGCCACAATCCACTGTAACCTTGAGATCCAACTCACAACCACACTCCCCAAGGTAAACACATACCCTGTCATGCTTCTCATGTTGCCCAAGTTTCCTACCATATCTGAGTCAACATACCTTGTAGATTGATTTCATAATTGTCATTGAATGATGCTAAATCTTTGGTACCTTTCAGACACCGTACGATCCACTTCATCGCTCTTCAATGCTCCTTGTTTAGGTTGTTAGTGTATATGCTTATAACCAACACTACATTAGCAATGTCTAGTCATATACATACCATAGCATACATCAAACTCCCAACGTATGATACATGCAATATTCTAGTCATTTCTAGCTTCTCTTCTCATGCCTGTGCACTAGGGGTGGCAATGGGTCGGGTCGGGTTCGTGTCGGGTCTAGTTTCGGGTCATGTCCAAAACCCCTAGACCCCGACCCGACCCGACCCGTTTAACTAATCGTGTCTAGATTCTAAACCCGTACCCGACCCATTTATAAACGGGTAGACCCGATAAGACCCGTTTACCACACGGATTTATTCTGTTGACCCGATCCGACTCAACCCGATAGACCTGCTGATACTATATATTATAGTATCGGATTGCAGGTAAACCTGACCTGACCTGGTAAATTTTATAAGGGTCTACCATGTCCAGACCCAAACCCGGACCCGACCCGTTTATTAAACAAGTCTATCCTGTTGACCCATTTACGACCCGAACCCGTTTAGCACTGACCCAGACCCACTAACTTTGTGTCGGGTCTGAAATTGCCAGCCCTACTGTGCACTATGTTCCTTTGGATAGTTTGAAGGGGCTTCCCTATAGAGTGCAATGGACCTACTATGTTGCTTGGATGGCTGAATCTCCACCGTTTACCGAGGAGTGTGTAGGGAAACTACAGTGGGTCAGTGCACATTCCCATCAGGATTTGTTGAATCCTGAAGTGTGTCCATTGCACGAAGGGTTTCAGGACACCCGCCGATATTTAAAAAAAAATAAAAAAGCCAACAAATCACAATCTTTTGTTGAGAATAAACGTCCATCCGGATCAGGCCATCCTGACATGGCACCTGATCACATCAGTCCCTTCACCTGTCAGGCTGAATGCAATGGACGGCTGTGATCAGGTGCCACACCAGAATGGTCAACTCTGAGAACAGAGCATGAAAAAGAGACCTTTCTACTGAAACAAAAGCAAGAAAGAATTCAGGGTTTCCAGACTATACACAGCTCAACAGCAACATTCAAAATACAGAGGCATCCACGTCCCAAACCCCGGGAAACAGAAACTGAGAACATTACGACAAAAAGACCGGATTCCCACAAACAGGATACTGAGCCACAGATCATCAAAATCAAACCACCAAAGTTCTTTAAATGTAGTGCTAGATGAAATCGCTATATTGGAAATCAACAGTCCCGTATCGGGATGGGAGGTGCCGCAGCGCCTAATAGTCTCATTGGTGTATTAGCAATGGAAGCCGTGACAAACAGAGAGCACTATGATGAGGATGAGCGCGATGATGATGCCCAGCACAATCAGCTTTATCTTCATGTTCTGCAGCCACATCCTCCTCCTCATCTTCGTCCCCTGCTGTCTGAAATCGTGTGCCTGAAAACCCCCGACATCCGAAATAACGTTTGTTTGAGTTCCCACGGTGAAAGGGTTAACAAATCGAAAACTGAGGAGAGCACAAACACTGATGGATGCAGGCTGTTACTGAGAATCGGTGAAGCGTATGTCACAAACCTGGGAGCGAAGATTTTCCGTCTTGTCAACAAGGAGTTCAATTTTCTCCCCACGGTCAAGGACCTACAAATCAACAGGTATGTTGTTTAGAGAGAGAGAGAGAGAGAGAGAGAGAGAGAGAGCTAGACAAGCATGATGTCATCATTGAAACCTAGGCAGCCGAAACAATGGAGAACATTTTACCTTCTCGATATTTTCCATCATAACTCCTTTGACCTCTGAAACCTGGGCCTTCACTTTTGCCAGCTTGCTGATCTCCTCAGGGTGATCCACACAGTACTGCATCTGCTCTTTCAGTTTAGGGCTGAAATGTAAAGTAAACAATGCTGAGAAATGAACATTCTTAGGCATTGAAGCATCCTTGGCTTGAATGGTCAGGAACAAGATAATACCCAAATTCCCGGTTGAGGCCATTGGCGACAGCAGTCGCAGCTTTCCCCCCTGCATATTTTTTGTTGAAATCTTCCTTGGCCCTCTCCAGGAAGGCCATTGGTACCTGCCTGCCGGCAGACTCAGCTGCGACCACACAATATGCTACAAAACCCAAAACGAGGCTGAACTTAGCTATACCAGTAATACTAACGCGAGGTAGAGTCACATTCTATAGCTCATTAAACAAATATATCTAATAAACAACATATAAAATGGTCGAAGACCTAGCAGATCTGTTAGTTTGAGAGAGAATGATAAAAATAAGGAGGTTCCTGAAAATAGGGGGTGTTTGGTGTCGTTCCGGACCCATCCATTTCTATCAGCAGTTCCATATTTCAAAATCAACGGATACTATTTGTTCCGATGGAATGAAAGACTTCGGAACGATAATTTATCACTCCATCCGTTTCTACGCTAACCAGAACGCTGAACCATCGGATTACATTGGAAATAGTAATTGACAGGATTACCCACTTCTGGATGAGGTTTAAGCTTAAGCAGAACAGCAGTTCCTTATGCCAAACCCCTAGATTTCTTGGAAGGAGTAAGAAGACGATAAACCAGTCCATGCAACCCCCACAACCAGCAAGCAAGTTACACCTGTTTGAGGGCAAATAGCTCTAGTGGGGGAAAGAAAACTACGATGAAAGTCACAGTATTAGCGTATAAATAGGAGCGGAGCAGCTCTACAAGTACCAATAAGACGTAGCAAACTTGAAGCATGATGTTGATGACAAGTGAAGCTTGAAACCTTTAAAAAAAGAGATTCAAGTCCTTAATGATGTCAAACATCCACCAATGGAGTTGAAGACAGGATAGTTCGCCGAAGGTCTCTTTAATAATACTGCTGATATAACTATATAAGATGGTTGGGCTTGTGATTGGCACTCATAACTTGCAACAAAGGCATTGCTCATGCTTTAAAAAAATTGGGATAATTCACCGAAACTGATCAACCCCTTGATAAAAACACTAGGATGACAAGGAGACTAATTCCAATAAGAAAATTTTGAAAGAAATTTGCTAAAATAGATTGAGCGAAGAAGACACAAAAAAAAGGAAGAACCGGTCTTATAATGCTTTAAAAGGGTCTGCATGTTCTGATCGGTTAGTCTAGTGGGTATACAAAATTGCAAGTTGGTTTGAAGTAAATTAGGCTGGGTGGTATTAGTAAGGGCCGGATCTCTGCGGGTCGGGTCGGGTTATACGGGGGCACGCTCAATTTTTCAAAGGTTTGGTGGTTTTTGATTTTGGGTCTTATGGTTGCAGCATTATAGAAGTTTAGTGCACAAGGAGGTGGGATGGACGAGGGCGGTATCGGCTAGTTATGGAGCCAACAACAGTTCTAGACTATACAGCTCAATCCACTTCGCTACTTCCTTGACCATGAGATTGCTTCCTCTCCGTAAGGATACTTAGTCTCTTAACAAAAGTGTCTCTGATGTACTGAGTCGTGCAGGTCTTACCAACTCCGGACCATGGGCACACCGATCAAGTTTTATATGAAGCTTCGTCCCACTGATGGCAAGTCGTTTTCAGATCCCACTAGCTACAGGTAGCTTGTTGGTGCTCTTATCTACTTGACGATCACTCAACCAGATATTGCATATGTCGTTCACGTTATCAGTCACATTGTCAGCACTTCTCGATCAGTTCACTATGCTGCACTGTTGAGGATCCTTCGAGATATCTTCAGGGCACGATGACTCGCTCTATATTGCTATCATCCCCCCTTCCTCTTTGGAGCTATATGCCTATTCAAATGCGGACTGAGTAGGTATCTTACTGATCAATTATCCATCAATGGCTTTTGTATCTTATTAGGTGACTTGCCCATATCTTGGAATAACAAGAAGAAGGATATAGTTTCGCTCTCCAACACCGAGGCAGAGTATCGTGTGATGGCATGAACGGCATGGGACGCTGTTTGGCTGTGGTATCTACTCAGTGATATGGGACTATAGGAGTACAACTGAACTCGTCGACTCCCCTCTCTATTGTGACAAGCGGAGTGCTATTCATATTGCTAGCAATCGGTGTTCCACAAGCGCACGAAGCACGAGCTTCGTGGTCACTTTGTGCGACATCGCTATGTTGACGGCACTCTCGCTTCCGTATGTGTCTTCCATAGATCAGCTTGCATACTTCTTTACGAAGACATATTATTTGGCTTTTGGTATCTTCTTAACAAACTCTTGGTGTATGATCCACCCAGTGTTGTCAAGGCGACTAAGCGCACCTGAGGCGCAAGGGGCCGCTAGAGCCTGAGGCGCAAGGCACAAATAAGGCGTACACCTTAGTGTGTAAGGCGCAAAAATATATAATTTGCTTTAAAAATTAATAATAATTGTCAAAAAATTCTAAAATTCATAAAAAATATATATTTTATGAAAAAAAAAATATGACCATTATTCAACTAAATCAATGCAAGCCACAAGGTATACACTAACTCATAAGTCATAACTAGTGTGGTCATCAAATGAACAATTTATTATAGGCAACATGCCAACATCATATTCATAAAATGAAGGGATACATTACTCATAAGTGATAATTGACAAGTGAGAACTCATAACCAATGAGTAACAAAATCATCCATGAACCATGATAAGTTAACATTGTCTTAATTTTTAAACAGTTAAAAAATTTAAATAGATCAAGAAGTACACGTACTAAAAAACAGAGGACACGCTCACAAAAAAAAAACAAAGGACATAAATCATAAAACCACCCAATCACTCATCATCATCATTAAATAAACCCTCCACATCATCTTGATTGGCATGATCATCCGCATCTCTAAAAGGCACTTCTTCTTCAACAAACCGGTAAAAAAAAAAACTAGAAAAAAACCAGAAAAAAAAAAAACCAAACACAGTAAGGCGCGCGCCCTGTCCGCCATGCGCCTGGTTCATGAGGCGCTGAAAGGCGCGCCTGAGCCACGCCTTGTTGTGCTCGCCTCACCATGAAGCGCCTGAGGCGCATATGGCTGAATCGCCTTGAAACGCGCCTGAGGCGCGCGCCTCACTGCGCCTTGACAACTATGGATTCACCTTCAGTTTAAGGGAGGGTATTAGAGTGTGAATACACTTAGCCTTGTATAGGGTTAATCCCTTCTTGGGATATGCTCACCTTGGGTGACCCCATCTCATCTTTAGCATATATAAGGCCATTACCCCATTGAATGGGACAATGTCCAATGATGACTACAGTAATGGGGATGGGGATGTGAATGATGCTCTCCAAAGATACCTATAAACTTACAAGTTAGTCATTTCACACTAATTTTTAACTTTTAATCCAATAATAAATAAAAACTACCTGAATTAAAATTAAAAAAAAACTTCACTTCTTTGATACTGCATTTACCACCATAAAAACATGCATAAACAGATACGAATAGGCTTGAGCATAGAGAAGCAACGCTCGCCCACACCCACCCCCCATGCCCGTTCTATTGTCCTCAGAGCTGAAATCTATTTGATACACTATTTTTTTCATTTTTAATCCAATAATAAATGGAAAGGTATCTGAATTAAAAATAAACCACTTGTTTGATACTACATTTACCACCGTAAAAACATGCATACACGTACAAGGGACTTGAGTATATAGAACCAACCCTCGCCCGCTCTATTGTACTCCAAGAGTCGGAGCTGAAATCTATATGAGACACTACTGTCCCCATCAGTGATAAACAAAACTTTACTGCCTGTTTATGATAAGTTCCATCTGATACATACATGAAAAAAATTCACTCAGACCAAACCAAGATCAAAACAATTCCGACCTAATTAAGGATTTTAAACTGTACACCCACTCAAAAATAAACTTACAAAGATTGAAATGCAGTGTTATTATTAAAACCAAAAATAGTTTGAAATTCTTCATGAACTGTGTGCTCAGGCAAGCTTATTCGTGTGATAAAAAAGGGTTCACTAGGACTATTCATATATGGAATGAGTCAATCATCCCCTTTCTATCTTTCTAATAGTTACTTGTTTTCTTTTCTTTATAACTCTACGAAGAAGTCAGTTTTGTTCTTTGCAGACCTATTCCTGAAGGTGCAATCCCACAACGAGAATGTCCTTTAGATGAGAAGCATCTATAGATCTATTGGAAAGCTTTCCTGTACTATCTAAAGTTTTCTCAAAGAAATGTCTTTTGAAGTTAAAAGCTTACTTGTTTCGTCAAGATGGCACTTTTGAGACAATTCTTTGAACTTGCACAGTGTTTGAAGGGAATGAACAAAATGGTGCATCTCTTGCTCTGAGGGTCCCCTATAAATAAAGAAAAGAATACAATGATGATAGAAAAGAAGAAAAGGTCATTTGGTTCTTGTTTTGGACCTATTTTTGTATAGATATTTTGAGCAAATTTCAAGAGGAATTTTTCTACCATATTCTTTCCCGACTTCCGACTTGGTAACTTTGTCCCAATAATCATAAATATGGGGCAAAGAGAGAAATCATGTTGCGGAGATTGTCAAATACCCTAGCAAATGGTCAAATCCCAAACACAAAGCTCTGAATGACAAGCTCTAGTTGTGTAGCTGTCGATAGCTTGATCCAAGAATGAGGAAGAAAAAAAGGGTGGGCCAAGTTCGTGATATTTTTAGAATCATGTGAAGAAAGCGAAGGATTCTTCATTAGTCTCTCAATAGATGGGACGGGGTAGCCTAGGACTTGCTCGAAACGAAACTTTTGAGGCCCAAATCCAATAATATGAGCAACATTTTCGCTAGTAATGAAGCACATACCTAACCATTACCAAGTACGGCCAGGTCTCACAACTTTCAAAAGGAAAATTGAAAGGAGAACATGTACGAGACATGAAGAAAGGGAGAGGAAGACTGAAAGTCTGAAAGTAATAGAGGACGATTGTCCCATCAAATGTAAATATGATAATAAGAGATTGGTTGTTTTGGTGGTGGTGGTGGGTTTTTTTATTAGGGGTTGAGTACGTGTGTTTGGGTGGGTGTGATGGTGGTGATGGTGGGTGGGTGGGTGGGTGTGGGTGTGTGTGTGGGGGGGGGGGGGGGGGAGGTTTTTTTTTATAGGCGTGTCATGGAGAAATGGAAGGGATTTGCGCTTAGTCCTAATGGTAGACTTGAGAAATAAGATAGAGTCAATTATTAAGGCTATATATTCATTCCTCTTTCTAATTAGATGCAATTCATGATTGTGCGCTTGGGAAGAAAGTCAAAAGGCTTGCCTTAGTTCCATTAGGGCTCAAAGGCCAAATAAATATACAAAAGTGCATTTTTTAAAACCCGGAAACTCAACTTGACTCGACTCAAACAGTTGTCGAGTAGAGTATACTCAGAAACTCGGTCAAAACTCGACCGAGTCATGACTTAGAAACTCGGTACATATACTATGTTATTAATATTAAATAGATACATGTATGTACTTAAAAACTATTAGTGAATTCTGCATGACATCGGAATATGTGTAATCACATATATAAATAGATCGATGAAAACCATAAGTCGAGCGATTTTTGGAGCGAGTAAACCAAGGTTTGGACCCGAGTCAATCGATTCTTGGACCGAATCAACCAAGTTGTTACCAGACCGATTCGATGGGCGACTCTACCCGAATCCCGGCCAAGTCGAATCAACTTGGTAGAGTTTTGGGTCAAGTCATCGAGTTTTAAAACAATGCAAAGGTGTATGGTCACCTATGGTGAGAATACCACACAAAAGGAAAATAAAGAGAAAATACATCTCTCTTTGTGTGTGTGTGTTATAGACAAGGAGCTTGCTGAGAAAGAGTAAAAGAACAAATCAATGTCTAAACAGACTGAGTAAAGGCTATTATACCAACTATAATTGTTGGATCTGCAAGACGAGCTGAAGATATGCTTAAGGACGCACGGTCACGAAGGAGTCAGAAGCATAGTCATCAAGTTTAGATTTGGTAATAATTTGACTAGGGTAAAGCTCGTGAAAAATCAACAAGAGTAGAAAATTTTGGAATAACAGCAAGGAAAAATCAAGGAAAAAATAGCAATTCAGGTCAACTTTTTCGCCTATGTTTAAGTACATAAGACATTCATATTTCAATATGTTTTAATATCTTCCAAGTGTAAGTTTCTACGGCTCTGAAAATGACCGTCTCAAATCATTCTTTGCTGAGTTTTTTATTTCTTATCCACAACCACCATGGGAACATCAGGGGTCTCGAAGTAATTTTGCAGAAGATTGGGTACCTTCACCTAAAGAAGAAAACTCATATCTCATGCTAAAATTAGAAGTTGAAAAACATTGTTATATGATTTAGGTTTTTACTTCCTTTTATATTAGGATGTCACTTTTTCATGCCAGTATATACCTAAATCTCCAACAAAAATAAAATCTTATTGAGGCTTAATCTGGAATGCAAATCTCGTTAGACACTCTTACTAAAAGACCCTAATAAGTAAATTGAAAAAAGCAGAATTCATTTATAAAATGTAAAATTTTTCTATAAGTTCTCACCACCTTTTTGACCTGAAAATGATGGAATAGTTTATAGCCAAAAGTTATGAATCATAGAATTTTTATTATTGGGTGAAATATATGCCTCATAGAAGCAAATAGGTTCATTTTGAACGGCAATTCATATTAACTATTTTACTCCAAGTGTCGATAAATTAATCTATACCTAATTGGTCAGACAAACAACTTATCAATCAACACTTGTCACTTCACAGTTGAACACAAAAATAATCCCAGGAACCTCATATTTCTCAACATCGGATCAAAAAAAATCCAAACCCTACTGCTTACTAAGTATAAGAATATCCCAAGACAAAATTTACCAACACTGAGCGAATATACTTATAAATTAAATTCGAAACTCAGACCATCAAAATAAAATAATTCCTTGATAGCCAATCAAAGGGAAACTCAACGCGCAGGTTAAACAATAATATACTTCTAGCAATTTATGACAAGAAAGTTTTCATACAACAGACTTCCTTCAGGAATTTTTTGCTACATATAGCACAAGAAATCTTTCCAAGGGAATTTTGATTTTGCTTCTTATTAAGAGACAAGCCTCATTATGAATTTGCATTTCAAGGATAGATCTTGAATCTAAAGTAATTTCATAAAAAGAATGCATGCATATCCAAGTCATATCCCATCAATATGACATCAATTATAAGGAATATTGACAAAAAATTTTGATAAACTATCAGCTTGGCATCAACCCTTAAGATTGGTGCCAAAACCTGACCAAGGCAACTTAACAAGAGAGGGGCATGCCAAGAAACTAAAATCCAGTTTGTGGGTAGATAAATATATCTTGTTGGATAAGCAGTTTAAGTTCATGCAACCCAAGAGCAAAAGAAAACCATGTCCATTACAATTAAAATAATATGTAAATTAACTTTGTATTTCTAGTTTCCAAGAAAAAGAAACAACTAAAAATCATACATGAGCTTATAAAGTTTGGTCATGCTCAGTTCAAAATACATGCAAGCATGTTTAGACTCAACATGATTATGAGCCAACTATAGCTTGAATAAATTAAGCTTCGATTGAACTAACGCCGAATTTGAGTTTAGATCATATTGAAGAGAGAGAGATGACCTTGATTATAACACATGTTTTTCCGGAGCTTCATCGTGTCATGCTCTGTTTAAAATCGGCTCAAAATCAATTTTGGGCTTAAAAACTAGGATCAAGGTTGGCTCTTTTCCTACATAAGTTAGCTTGAAGGTGACCAAAATCAATGCATACGCGAGCCAAGCATAGCCAGGTCTTGTCATTTCATACTCCCAACCATGGTGAACACTCAATTACCGATCTGATGAAATGTGTCAATAAAAGGCACATGAGCTTAAGAATTATGTAACAGTTCATATTGATTGAAAGGCTATGAGCAATGAGCTTATGGAAGTAAGAAGAATCTAAAGAGGTACGGCAACAATTCAAGATATATGCAACTTCTAAGCATCCAAGACTGAGTCAAAGGATAAGAAAACATGATTACAGGAAAGAAAAACCTCCATTCAAACAAAAATATAACGTATTCAGATGCCATTTTCCTCCAGATCAAACTAATTTCCTGATTCGGTCGATTAACATACAGATCTAGAGAAACTGCATACTAATCAACCGAAACACAATCGATACAAATCCTGATCCCAAAAATGCTTAGTCACAAGAAGCAAACGAACCCAGCGTGATTTCCAAAGCAATACCACCGATCCGTCAACAAAAAATCAAGAGATGAAACCCTAGCCACGCCAAACCCAGATGCAATGATAGATCCAGCAGGACAATCATCTACCGCCACAATTCAACAGATCGGAAGCACGTCAAGAAGAATCTCAGCGAGGGAGGGATGGGGGGACTCACTGAACCCGTTCTCGACGAGATAGTTGAAGGTGTGGCCGTCGCAGTTGTAGGTGAACTTGTTGTTGCTCGCCGGAAGCTTCTGGAGGCATTGGGAGGCGATGCTTGTGAAGTTTCCGGTGAACTCCGTGTACTCGGCCAGGACCACCGTCCCCCGGGCCACAAAGCTGTAGATCAGCGTCTGTTGCCCCATTTCCGCCTCGGATACCCGAGCCCCCTCGCCTACTCCTCACAAAAAAACCAAACCCTAGATTTCTAGAGAGAGAGAGAGAGAAAGAGAGAGAGAGAGAGAGAGAGAGAGAGAGAGAGAGGAGATGGCAGCTTGGAGACGGCGATCGGCGATTGGAGAGAAATAGAGAGCGGAAGAAATCAGAGGCGAGGGCCCACTCAAACACATCTATAATTACGTTTTTAAATTTTTTTGAACTAAAGATAAACCAAAAGACAAACTCAAGACAAAGGGTGACTGTAATTTTTTCGAACCAAAAATAAACAAAAAGACAAACCCAAAACAAAGAATGACTATGATTCAAATTGATTTAATAACTTAACGACTGCGATTGTACACACGAAAAAAAAAACTATGGTTTTAGAACCAGATGTCATCACACTACCGGCTCCTTTAGAACCAGTTGTCCTTGATTGTCTATTTTTTATTCTTCGATAGTCATTACGATCCCTGGTTTTCAGATCCCCCCTCTCTTTGCAATCCCTCATCCCTCTCTCTCTCTCTCTCTTCTCCCAATCTCCTACCCTCTCACAGATCCTCTCTCTCTCTTTCTCTCGATTTTTCGATCCCCTCCTCTTCGCGATCCATCCTCTCTCTTCTTCCGATCTCCCTCCCTCTTATAGATCCTCTCTCTCTCTCTCTCTCTCTCTCTCTCTCTCTCTGATCCTCTCTTGCTAACCGCCCGCCCCCAAATGCAACAGCCCTCCCTTGCCCCTATCCAGTCCGTTTCTCTCTCTCTCTTCAAACCTCCCACCAATCACGACCACACCCCTAGATGGCGAGATCGGGATCCCAATCCTTCTAATCTTTCTCCCGCTCCTAACTAGATATTGTTGTAGCTCGTGTGTCCTTAGCGTGGATTTTCTGTATTAACATTAATAGAGATGACTTTGGTTATTGCTTTAATTAGAATACTACTCTGGTATATGATAATACTAATATAATAAAAGGACCCTAGGGAACACAGTAGGCCACTGAGGCGCATGGAGGATCCATGCTTGGGAGACCCAGTGGACCAGTTCTGTGTAAACCTAGAACTAGTTCACAGCTTTGGTGATGCTGGTCACTTCACCGAGAATAAGTTGTTGGCAGGTAGAGGATGTGGTGAAGTCTCCACCACGGGAACGTGGAATTCCCATTCACCTGACCAACCACGATGATCGTGTTGAACAGGAACCAAGACGGTGCACAGTTCAGTGATTCAGACACTGGTGCAGAAACCGTCTTACTACTATAGATAATCTGTCCTTAACCCTGAGAGACCATGTTCACTGGGCCAACCAGTTGTGTGGTGCTTTGATGTGCCAACGTGTGCGGACCTTCCATAGTCCAATACCACGGTACGTTGGGTTACCCGGCTGACGCTTGAGTGACATGTAATCCCTACAGGTTATCCGACGTCCAGTGTTGGATGGGTGCGGTTTGATGAGTCAATCTGTCCACACAGTTAACCCAGGCATGGTGGTTGTCAGTATGACTGACGATGTTCCGGATGCTAGGCATAGCACCGGAAGGTGTGTGGTGTTATAGATGACAAGTCATCAAACCCTAGTCAGATGATCGATCGGGATCTGACGGTGCTCCCCACCGCCTGAGTCGTATCATGGCACCAGTAATAGGAGGGACTGAGGATTATCGGAGTATAGTAGAGAACAGGATTACGAGGGAGTAACATAAGTTTAGGATCACTAGAGTTCAACTCGCGTCGCACTCTGGGTGGCTACGTGGGTTAATCGGATTAGGGCTGATTAACGGAACTTTCGGTGTGTCACCGGAACAGTTAATCAGGGATCCGGTTGGAGCTAGAGATCCCGAACCCTTAAGGTTCCACCCTGTCGTTGCGTATAGGAATTGTTCCCCGACCTAGTTGGATATATTGGATGCGAAGTAGCACGATGGAGCGCAAGCCCGGAGCCAAAGAACCTAATTCACATGTGTTACGGGCCATAGGGGTATTTTGGTAAATACTGAAATATGGCTCAGAACATATTGAATATGGATCTTAGATTGAGCGGAATAATTCCAGGAGCTCACAGGTGCTGACGGAACTCGATTCCGAGTAGCGCACCTCACTTAGTCTCACTTTTAGTTTTTCGCTTTTCGTGAAAGGCGTTTTCGTCCGGGCTTCACGATAGACACCCGGGAGACCTAAATCCGACCCCCCCCCCCCCTCATCCCTATCCACCTAGGGGCCGGCCCTAGGCTCCTTGGAGCTATGGGAGACCGGCCCTATAAAGGAAATAGGGAGGGGAGGGCCGACCCTAAAGGTTCTACTCCCTCTCCTCCAAAAATCTGAACCCCTAGCCTCCTCCTTTGTGGTTTCGGCCAAGGAAAAGAGAGGAAGAAGAAGGGAGAAGGAAGAGGAAGGAAGAAGAAGGAAGAAAGGAGAAAGAGGAGGAGAAAATCTCACGGCTCGCCATCGTCTTCGCAACGGATTTCTCTGTCGGCTCGTAATCCTTGCACTCAGAGACGGGATTTCGAGAATTCTTCAATTTGCAAAGGACAAGGTACTATCCGACAGTTTCCCTTGCAATTCAAGTGCGGTTCTTCATCATTCCGTAATCTCCGGATCATAGATCCATAAGGTATGATGAATATAAACATCTAAGTAGATGCATGCATGTCTTCCGTAGATCATAGTATGCCTCTAGGGTGTCCGTACATATGCTAAGATCATAGATTTGCATGTAAATTGTTTTGTAGAATTAATTGTAATGAAACATACACCGTATGATCTTCGGATCTTTCTTTTGCTTCTGCTGCGACTCTGATTAGCGAAACCCAATTCCAACAGATCTCTCACTCGAAGACGATCTGAGGAGGAACCGATGCGACTGCGACCAGCACCCCTCTCATGTTCTCTCTCTCTCTTCACTGATTTTTTTTTTCGAGGGAGGGGGGAATTGATCGGGATCTCCTCCTATGGTGGGATGCAGGAAGCTGCCTTCCTCCTCTGGTTAGGCAGCACATAAGAGAGGGAGCTCCCTATTCCCCCTTCGACGGGATGCAGCAAATCCTCCTACTCCTCCGGCGGGGAAGCAAATAAGAGAGGGAAAGGGCTCTACCCCTCCCTTCTCCTACTGGGTCGCAGCCCAGCATCACATAGAGCCTGAGGAAGTAAATTCTCTCTCTCTCTCTCTCTCTCTCTCTCTCTCTCTCTATCTCTCTCTCTCTTTCTGGTTCAGTTTTCTCCAAGCATTATTTTTTCTTAACAGCTCTCTCTTTCTTTACTTTTTTTTTTTTTTGAATCAAGGTAGTGAATCAAATCTCTATTTTTTGAATAGGGTTCCTGTCGTTGCTCGTCTGAGGGATCATCATCAATTTTTTCGTCGGCAATCTAGGATTCAATTTCCTACAAGCTCTGTTTTTTTTTAACTGACCAAAGAATCAAATCTTTGTTTTTTAATCCCTCCGCTAACATGTTGGGAACAAAAATGAGAAAAATTTCACAATATATTTCTTTGTTTAACCTTATAGTAAATTATGTTTGTATACTTCTTTCATGTTCTTTGATTTGCTATCTTCCTAATTGATCAAAAGGTATTCGAAGAACAAAAGAAAGCATGTTGTCGAGGGAGAAAATCCAGTAAGGATTGATTTTGATTCATTTTGTTTGATTTTTTATTTAGATTGTTAGATAAAAAAATATTTAGAGAACCTATTGTTTAATGAAGAATTCAGCAAGTGCATATTTGCAATCCACCTTTTGTGCAGATTTCAGTGTTGGTGAATCTAATGATGTTTGAAGTGCTCATCATAGTGATGATGCTCATAAAAACTATTTTGTATGACGTCAATAATCATGACCATGGGGTCATTGGATAAAAAAAATACTGATTTTATGGTTCATGAGAGCTACTCTATTCCTCTATTTTTTTTCCATCTTGATTTTTTTAAAGAATAATTAGATCAGTTTTTTTTGCCATCTTAATCTCATAGAAACTCTGTTATGTATAGTTATATAATGCCAGACAAATGGTTTTTTTAAAAAATTTTGAGATCGACGGGTGTCCCAAAAACTTTTCAGGCAATGATCCACTTTAGACTCGGACGAATCCCTCCAGTAGTGAAGCTCGATCGACTCAGTAATATTGCTTCTTTGAGACTTGGGGATGATCAAAATTGGCTATAATATGCTTGGACCCTAATTCGGTAATTCTGTGAAGCCCCTGTTTGAACCTTTATTGTCAAAATTGGCTCTCATGTGCTGAACTGAAGTTGGTAGTTGAGATGATGATGAGGAAAGATGGTTATATCGCTTCCTTGGTCAAAATAAGAAAAGGAAAAAAATTATGACCGTCTTCTAAAACAAGAAAGGAAAGGGATTGTGTGTGTGTGTGTGCTGTGGAGGTGGATCTACAGTGAATGACTTTTTAACTCCTTTTAATACTTAATCTAAGCAACTTTTCATATTTCTTTGACAAAGCCATCAATCAATACCTTACCAAAATATGACATCCTGATATTATGAACAATAATTTTGTTGGGGTTCATTCACATGTTTATTTATGAATGATGATGTTGGTAAATGGTCAATATCATAATATGCAATCCTGATGCCATATTGATATTGTAAATTATGAAAATGAATTTGAATTATGGTAATTTATTCTCGTATTTGAATTTGCTTTGTTTATGTTGAACCTATTTGATTTTTTTCTTTAGGGAAAAGGGGGGAGGGGGGAAGTGACCAATAGACTCTGTACATTACCTGTTAGTTTACTCTTGGCTTTCAAGTGAAAGAAACGTTTCAATTTTTCCACCTGTCCGAGTGCCGACAGACACGAGCATTATTATCGCTCACGGAATATTGTCACCTTCGTCAAAATATTATCACCGCTTATGAAATATTGTTACACCCTCGAAATATTATCACTGCCCTCAATTTTTGTTTAGTCACCTTTGAAATTGTTACGAAGAGAGAGGGAGAAAGGCAGATTTGGGGAGAAAAACTCCTTGTATTATCTCTTCATTGATGTGTTTCATTACATAAGACTATCTCCTTACATAGAGCGAGAACGCACACCTTTACATTACCACAACCGAGGTGGGACTAATGGTAATACTAATACTACATCTAATACCCCCCGTCAAACTGATGTATGGTGTCAATCGACATCAGTTTGCTTAATAAAAGAAAGGAAAAAGAGAAAAAAAAATAAATAAAATATCCCATTTTTATACTGTAAAGTAAAGATAGTGCCGGGACGACCTACAAACAAGCCATCCTGGAAACCCGATTGACCGGTAAACAGGACAACCGGGGGAACCCAGCCAACCTGTAAACAGGTCAATCGGGGGAACTGGTAATGATCAGTAAGGATCAGAGCAGAGAAAGCCAACGGTGGTGGAAGCCGACAATAAAGGAGGCCGAAAGAAGAGATATTGGCTAATAAAAAAAGTGTGGATGCGTAAGACCTCATAGGATGCAAGTACCCAGCCGAAGCAAGCATTTGACATCTCTTAGAAGATCTCAATCATCACAAACAAAGAAGAAAAATAAAGGAATGAGAGAAAGTAGAGTCGTAGCTTTGATAGGGTCACATGACTAAGGAAAGGGAAAGGATTCGAAAGTTGGCATAAGTGTGACCGGTAAGAAAGAGGATCCGAAGGCGGACACCAGTGTAATCGGAGAGAGAGAGGATCTGAAAGCATCACAAGTATGACCGGAAGAGAGGATCCAAAGGCCGGCACAAGTATGACCGGAAAGAGAGAGGATCTTAAGGCCGGCACAAGGGTGACCAAAGAGAGAGAGAGAGGATAAGACGACGGCCAAGGAAAAAGATACCAGAGGGATAGAAGCTCAATCGGAAGGAGGAAGAAGATCTCGATCAAAAGGGAGTAGATGGACCAATAGAGCACAGGGCACAGGGCACTAGTGCAGGCGCAGGCGGACCGGTAAAACACAAGGGCACAAGGCACGAGTGCAAGCGTAGGCAAACTGGTAGAATGCAAAGGTGTAGGGCACAAATGCAGGCACAGGTGGATCGATAAAGTACAAAGCACATGCAAACCGGCTAAGAGCAAGCGCAGAGGGGCAAGCCGGTAAAGTGTAGGGTACGTGGACCAGTAGGGCGCATGGCGCAAAGGGGCAGGCCGGTATAATGCAGGCTTTAGACAGGTAGGCCGACGCGAGCTCAGGGCAAACACTAGTGCAGGGTCGATGCGAGCGTATACAGGGAAAAAGTGTAGGGTGCAAGAGAGCTGGCAAAGCCTAGGGCACAGATGACCTAACAGATGGGTCGGCAGACGGGTTGGCATAGCACAGGGTGCAGGGCACAGGCAATCCCTCACCCGCGCCAGCCTCCTCCCTGCGGTCGCAGCCAGCCGTCGAGCCGGCCTCCTCCTCTGCTCCTTTGCTCGCGCATCGATGACGCCCTGAACTCCCCTCTCGTGTCCTGCCACCTGCGCAAGCTCAGCTGCTGCCTACACAGATAATCTGGACAACCGTGCTCCATCTCGATTCCGGACGCCACCTGAAATTGTCAGCCCTCCTAGATCCGATCGACCGCCACCTCCTGCAAGACGATCCGCTCTAGATTCGGCACCTCCGAGCCATAGCTGACCTAACCGCGCTCGTCTTCAGGAACCGACACTGACCTTTGTCATCCTCCTTGCTACGGTCGACGCCGTCCCTGATTTGATTTGCCTAGCCGGAAACCTCCGAATCTGCGCAGCTCGCCGTACGGCCGACCACGGCCCTTGGCGTGCCTGTGCATGCCTCCACTCGTGCCAAACCATCTCCGTCGGCCATCTCCACAACCGCCTCACCGGCCGCCCATCTCTGCCAACTAGTCGGAGCACAGCCTACAGCCCGCGTCGGCTGTCCTCGTCCTCCTAATCCGTCGCTCATGGCGTGACTAGATTCGGCATCCCCCTTCAGTCTTCTCTCTCCGGTGTAGCAGCAACAGCAGCTCGGGGAACCGGATCTGGCCACCTGCACGAGCTCCAACCACCTGCGTGATCTGCACCGAATGACTGTGCTCTGCTGCCAGTCGGCCCTCCTCTCTCGTGTCCGGCTACCTACGCGGTCTGCACCGGATAGCTGTGATCGATCGCTGGTCGGCTCTCCTCTCTCGTGTCCAAGTCGCGCACGAGGCGCTCCGTCGCGAGCGTCTCTCTCTTTCTCCCTATTCTTTTGCATTTTTTCCCCTCTCTTCTCTCTCGGATCCCCTCTTTCTCGATCTCTCTCTGTTCTGTGATTTCTCTCTCTTTAGCTGATCACAGCCATCTGATTTGCATCGGATGACTGTGCTTTGCGATATGTTGCACCGAACGGTTGTGGTTTGCAGATCTGCTACATTAGACATGTGACGACCAAGATCCAATAGGCCAATAGCCAAGAGCCAAGACTCCTGAGGCGGGAATGCCAAGATGGATAAGGTGAGGTGAGGTGAGGTGTGCAAGGCCATGAGTTAGCCCTACATCGCCTGGAGAGAAGGAGATCCTGAGCTACTTATATAATTTCCCCTCCCAAATATAAAAGACGCGTTTTAAAACCGTGCGCCGCTACGGATTTCGCTACTCCGTAGTTAAGCGTGCTCGGGCGAGAGTAGTACCAGGATGGGTGACCCCCTGGGAAGTTCTCGTGCGGGCACAGGCAAAGCGGACAAAATCTTGTATGTATTGGGGCGGATGTTACAAAATGGTATAAGAGCCAGTTCTCCTCGCTATGGGGGGTCTAACCCTACACGAGGACGTGTAGCCCTAAGGGGGGTGGATTGTGACGACCAAGATCTAATAGGCCAATAGCCAAGAGCCAAGACTCCTGAGGCGGGAATGCCAAGATGGATGAGGTGAGGTGTACAAGGCCATGAGTTAGCCCTACATCGCCTGGAGAGAAGGAGATCCTGAGCTACTTATATAATTTCCCCTCCCAAATATAAAAGACGCATTTTAAAATCATGCGCCGCTACGGATTTCGTAAGAACTCCGTAGTTAAGCGTGCTCGGGCGAGAGTAGTACCAGGATGGGTGACCCCCTGGGAAGTTCTCGTGCGGGCACAGGCAAAGCGGACAAAATCTTGTATGTTTGGGGCGGATGTTACAAGACAACTGTGGTCCCCCCTCCAGATCTATCTCCTCCCTCTCTGCTGAACCTGGCCGCCCGATCTCGGTCCTGTCGCATCTGGCCGCCTATCTCTGGGTTGATCTCGACATGCTTGCAACCCGCCGGACTCCACCTGCTCTGCGCCTGTCTATTCCTGTGCTCTACCGATCAATCCGCCTAAGCTCTGCCGGATTGCCTGTGCCCTGCACAGGCAATCCGTCACCGTGCCGGCCTCCTCCTTGTGGTCGTAGCCAATCATCGAGTCGACCTCCTCTTCTGCTCCTTTGCTCGCCATCGCTGACGGCCCAAACTCCCCTCTCGTGTCCAGCCACCTGCACGAGCTCCGACTGCTGCCTACACAGTCGATCCGCCCGGCCGTGCTCTATCTGGATTCCGGACACCACCTGAAACCGTCAACCCTCCTAGATCCGGCTGACCGCCACCTCCTCCCTCTCTGTTGAATCTGGCCGCCCGATCCCGGTCCTTGTCAAACCTGGCTGCCTATCTCTGGGTTGATCTCGGCACACCTACAACCCGCCGGAATCCACCTGCTCTGCGCCTGTCTATCCCTGCGCTCTACCAGTCGATCTGCCTGCGCTCTGCCTGATTGCTTGTCCCCTGCACAGGCAATCCATCACCGCACTGGCCTCCTCCCTGCGATTGCAGCCATGCGTCGAGTCGGCCTCCTCCTCTGCTCACCATCGCTGACGCCCCAAACTCCCCATTGTGTCCGGCCACTTGCGCGAGCACCAGTTACTGCCTACACAGACGATCCGGCCTGCCGTGCTCCATCTGGATTCCGGACGCCACCTGAAACAGTCAGCCCTCCCAGAGTCGATTGATCTGTCTTGCTTGCCCGATCCCGGTCCTATCGCACCGGCTGGATCGTCTGTGTAGGCAGCAACCGGAGCTTGTGCAGGTGACCAGACACGAGAGGGAAGTTCGGGGCGTCAGCGATGGCGAGCAAAGGAGCAGAGGAGGAGGCCGGCTCGACGGCTGGTTGCGACCGCAGGGAGGAGGCCGACGCGGAGGGAGAAGGTCAGCATCGGTTACGGGCTGCGCTCTAGGGGAGTGCTTGCTCACAAGGAGGAGATCGCGAGATCAAAACGAGATATGTTTTTTTTTACTATGCCCGACCTCCCCAAGGTTGCCGACGGTAACCGAGGAGACTGGGGCCTAAGAAGGATCTCCGAAACCCTAGGCTAAAAAGGTTAGCTCTGATACCATGTTACGAAGAGAGAGGGCGAGAGACGGATTTAGGGAGAAAAACTCCTTGTATTATCTCTTCATTGATGTGTTTCATTATATAAGACTACCTCTCCTTATATAAAGAGAGAACACACACCTTTACATTACCATAACCAAGGTGGGACTAATGGTAATACTAATATTACATCTAATAGAAAATTGTCACATTCCTTGAAATATTATTCTCGCCCTTGAAATCTTTTGTGTGCCGATAGGCACGGGCATTCCTAGTGTAAAATAATTATCTGTTAAATTTTACGCTTTTCGAGTAGGGGTGGGACTTGGGGTGGGTTGACCCGAACCCGATCCGCCCAATTCGAACAATGGACAATCATGGATAAAGTTGGTTAAAAACTTGGACTGGTTTGGACAAAAAAGGATCAACCCGATTTCAATTTGGACGGGTTTGGGTATCATCTTTCCCAACCCGAGGAACCTGAAGAACTTGAGTACATCGAGTAGGCGAGTACAATGACATACATGCTTGTAGGGTTGCTATTGTTGATCCATCACCATAGCTATTTGATGGATGTTTTAGAGAATTAAAGAAAGAGAGAGAGTGTGTAGTGTTGGCTGATTTTATTTTTTACAGAGGTAGCAATTATTGATTAATAGAATAATTTACTTTTTTTTTTGGTTTAAGATATCAAATATTTCTATTAATTGTGATCAAATTAAAACCATCCAACCCAACCAATCCTCTCATTTTTTGGCAAATTGAGTAACCCGAGCAACTTGACATAGGCAAGCACGGGTTGAGATTCCACGGATTTTTCGGGCTCCACAAGCAAAACGGATTGAGGTGTGTGTAGGTCGGGTTGGGCATGGACTGACCCTTCAATCCGCCCAAATCCCACCCCTAATTTTGAGATGTTAGATCCAATCGGTTGATCTCGGTTGTTGGCCCGGGGTGCATCACAGCCGCACACGATCAGCTGAAGTGCGATTCACTTTTGGACCGCCAGCTATCATACTCAGGCTCGCCCGACCGACCTGCGCCGACCGACTGGAGGAGATTTGAACCCTGCGTTGGTTTCCCTTGAGAACAAAGCCTGAGCCCCGGCTGACATCAACGCGCACACGATTACACATCGTGAACCACAGCTTGACCTCGGATACAGCGCCTTTTTTTTTTTGGGAAATATTATTCATACCCCATAAATCTGTAATTAGCCCCCATTTCCAAGAAACTTGAATACACCCCAGTTTTTTTTTTCATACCCCATTCCTATCCCAAAAATACCCTTCCCCCTTACACCCCACCTTCAATACACCCCAGTTAAATGGCCTGCCCCAACTTAATTATACCTCAATCAAACACATACCCCCTTAAATATACCCCAATTATATGCACTCTTGAATACACCCCACTCTTAAATAAACCCCATGCAGTTGGCTGATATTTGAAGGCACAAGTAGAGCTGCAACTTGGGCAGGCCAACCTGAACCCAACCCGAGTCCAACCCGAACCCAACCCGAATTTGGGCGGGCTAATCCGAGCCCAACCCGAATCATTTCTCCTTGACCCGACAGGACCCGACACGAAGTTAGCGGGTCTGGGTCAAGGCTAAACGGGTTCGGGTCGTAAACGGGTCGACACGATAGACCCGTTTATTAAACGGGTCGGGTCCGGGTTTAGGGTCTGGACACGGTAGACCCAGGAAGACCCATTTAGTATTCAATAGGTCATGTCGGGTCGGGTCGGGTCTACCAGCAATCCGATACTATAATATATAAAACCAGTGGGTCTTTCGGGTCAGGTCGGGTCAAGTCGGATTGGGTCGGATCGGGTCAACTGAATAGATCCGGGTGGTATACGAGTCTTATCGGGTCTTATCGTGTCTACCTGTTTATTAGCGAGTCGGGTACGGGTTTAGGATCTAGACACGATTAGTTAAACGGGTCGGGTCCGGGTCTAGGGGTTTTGGACACGACACGAAACTAGACACGACACGAACCCGACACGACACGACTCATTGCCACCCCTAGCTGCAACTTGGGCGGGCCAACCCGAACCCAACCCGACTTTGGGCGGGTTAACCCGAACCCACCCCGCACAACCCGACGGGTTGGGCGTGGGCTAAGTTTAAACGAACATTGGGTTGGGTTGGGGTACAAAAGACGCTGAGCAGGGGCTTTGGGGTTTGGGGTATAAAAAGAAGGGCATTGTTGGTATTAAAGGATTGTTGAGTAAGTTATTGAGAAACGCCAGGGATACGGGGGCTAATTACAGATTTTTGGGGTATGAATAAAATTTCCCTTTTTTTTTTTTCTAAAGAGGGAAAAAAAGGGATTATTTTGACTTTGCCCCCAAATTTTGCCTTGAATTAGACTTTACCGCCCATGTTTTCATTAATTAGACTTTACCCCCCAAAACTAACTGTTCCGTCAGCTCACCCCTAAAATTTATTTCTTTTCCGTCTGCTCACCCTTTCTCTTAGATGGTGAGCTGACGGAACAGTTAGTTTTGGGGGGTAAAATCTAATTCAAGGCAAAATTTGAGCGGCAAAGTGAAAATAACCCTAAAAAAAGGAAAAAATTTATTCATACTCCAAAACTATCTCTCTATCGTTTCTCAATAACTTACTCAGCGACCCTTTAATACCAACATTGCCCTTTTATTTTGTACCCCAAACCTCAAAGCCCTAACTTAACATCTTTTGTACCCCCAACCCAACCCAACCCAAGGTATGTTTGAACTTCCTTAGCCCTAGCCTAATCCGTCGGGTTGGCCAGGTTGATCAAGTTGTGCGGGATGGGTTGATCGGCTTCAATATGGCAGAGGAGAAATAATTCGGGTTGGGCTCGGGTTAGGTTCAGGTTAGCCCGCCCAAATTTGGGTTGGGTTCGGGTTGGGTTCCAGTTGGCCCGCCCAAGTTGCAGCCCTATGTCTACCTTCAAGTAGGGATGGCAATGGGTCGGGCCGGGTCTGATTGAGACATTGATATAAGGGCAAAACACCCAACCCGAACCCGACCCGTTTAATAAATGGGTCAAAAACTTAAACCTAAACCTGACCCGACCCGTTTAACCCGTTTACTAAACGGGTCGGGTCGGGTCGGGTTGGCTCAACAGAACCCATGTAAACCTACCGGGTTGGGTCAAGACAAGTCAGATTGGGCCGGCTTTGATCGGATTGGGTCGGGTTGGCTCGGGTCGGGTCGGGTTGACACGACCCATTTGGTAAACCGGTCAAGTCGGGTCAATCGGGCTATAAGTACAAACCCGAACCCGGCCCATTAAATAAACGGGTCAATCGGGTTGCCCCTTATATGACCCGAACCCGTTTAGGCCAAATCTAAACCCACTAACTTCGGGTTGGGTCAAGGATTGCCACCCCTACCTTCAAGTACAAGCCAACTGCATGGGGTTTATTTAAGAGGGGGGTGTATTCAAGAGTGTATATAATTAGGGTATATTTAAGGGGGTATGTGTTTGATTGGGGTATAATCAAGTTGGAGTCGGCCATTTAACTGGGGTGTATTGAAGGTAAGGTGTAAGAGGGAAGGGTATTTTTGGGATTAGAATGGGGTATGAAGAAAAAAGATTGGGGGTGTGTTCAAGTTTTTTGGAAATGGGGGTTAATTACAGATTTTTGGGGTATGAATAAAATTTCCCAAGAAAAAAAGCCCTCCCGTCTGCTCCAAGGCTCCAACTGGCGCCCCCACCACCGAAATAAAGACGGGACTCCGTCCCGACACTGCAGCCAGCGAGCGAGCAGGCAGGCGAGGGTGAGGCGGCAGACGCGCTGGACCATCTATTAATTCACATCTGAAGGAAACCAACCTCCTCCCCTCCCCAACCAATAATTAAAAAACACCCCCCCAAAACTCCCCCTTTTTTCTCTACACTGAGAGCTAGCAAGAAAAGCACTGCCACTACTGACCAGGGGTTCTTGAAAATGTGGAGCGGAGATCGAGCGAGAGATTGAGGAGGGAAGGGGGGGGATGGTGGATCCGCCGTCGCTGACCTCTCAGGGGCCTCTCCCGGAGATGTGGCAGTTCCCGCTGGCCGGGAACCAACCCGGCCCCAGGATCGGACGGGCGGGGCTGGGCCCGGAGGCCGCCGGGGTGGGCCACCGGGACGCGTCCGGCGGTGAATCGACGGTCACGGAGCAGAGCGTGGGGAACCGCGGCAGGAGGAAGCGGAGGGACACGGCCGTGGCGGGGTCGGAGGACGACTCCTCCAAGCTCGTCTCCACCAGCAGCGGCAATGACATGGTACTCCCCCCTCTCTCGCGTGTCGAGTCCTCTACTTGTGGCTTCGATCGATGCTGCTCTGTCTGTGCTTCTTTTATTAATTTAAGTGTGATAGATAGAGCACGGTTGCAGTTAGATCTGGAAAGGATATTTGGAATATCATTGTGGTGAAATGCAGCATTATGGTGTTTGAAGTGTTAGGATCTTTTATCTTTTTTTTTTTTGGACAAATGTTAGGATCTTCTTTCATGTGTTGTTGTGAATCTTGTGGTTGCTGGATCTTTACTTGTTAGTGACGGATTACTTAATATTGTGCTGCTGTTTAGATGAGACGGTCCCGACGGTGGTGTTGGGGTTGCCAGTCCGCCAAGGTGGGGCTGTCGAACGTGGGTGTTGCAGCTGACGGTGACCGCTTAGGTGGCAATGATCCTCTTGACAGGGTCCGATGGCGGTGGTTCGGGGTCGCTAGTCCGCCGAGGCAGGGCCGTCAGAGCCGGGTGTTGCCGCTGAAGGCGACCGCTCCAATTGTTGGATAGAGGTTTTAGAATTGATTGATTTTTTGTGAGGAGGATCACTATGGCATGTTGAACATCCTCACAAAAAAATTCGCAAATTCTGAATCCTGTAAGGGCATCAAATGTGTTATTCAAATTAACGGTTCAAATGGACGGTTAAAAAAGTATCTAACTTTTGATGCCCTTAGATGTTTCGGAATTTGCTGATTTTTTGTGAGGATGATTGCCATAGTGATCATTCTCACAAAAAATCAGCAAATTCTAAAACCTCTATCTCATCAAATGATGGATTGTCAACGGATCCTTGGATTCAGGTTTCAGAATGTGCTGATTTTTTGTAGAGTTACTATGGTATGTTGTTCATCCTCACAAAAAATCAGCACATTCTCAAACTTCTAGGTGCATCAAATGTGCTCTTCAAATCAACGGTTGAAATTGGTAGTCAAAATAACTTATAGCATTTGATGACCTTAGAGGTTTTAGAATCTACTAAAGCTTTGAGGGTATGCTATCTATGGTATGTTGATCGTCCTCACAAACAATCAACACATTTTGAAACCCGAATCCAACGATTAGGATGATGGGTCAAAATTTCATGGGTTATCCGATCCTGAGACATCACCCCCTTCTTTTCCTTTTGATCATTTTTTTTTGGAAGGATATTCAATTAGGGCTGGGACTTGGTTCGGACAAACTCGAGCAACCCGACCAAATTCTGAATTTGGACAATCACTGGCAATAATATTTGCGAATTTGGACGGGCATTGGCAAATTTTTTTTGCCTGAATTCGAATTTGAATATGGACAAACATGGTCAGGCGTTTGACCAACCCGAGGAATATATATATATATATATATATATATATATATATATATATATATATATATATATATATATATATATATATATATATATATATATATATATATATATATATATATATATATATATATATATATATATATATATATATATGGGAAATGAGTTCCTATGACATGTCATAGGGAGTACCCTATGACATATGGTAAGTTAGTAACCCTAGAATATTTAGAATGTTCTGAATTTTTATGAGGATGATCACCCTATCTTAGATAGGACCCCCGCAAAAAATCAGCTCATTCTAAAACTTCTAGAGGCATCAAATATGATTTTCAATTTAACGGTTAAAATGGATGGCCGATAAAGCTTTTAGCATTTGATGCCCCAACAAGTTTTAGAATGCTTTGATTTTTTGTGGACATTCTATCTAAGGTAAGGTGATCACCCTCAAAAAAATTCAGCACATTCTAAACATTCTACCATTACTAATTCACCATATGTCATAGGGTACTCCCTATGACATGTCATAGGAACCCAGCCCTCTATATATATATATATATATATATGAGGAATGGGATGCTGCCTATCAAAACAACATTTTTGCTGCTTTGAGACATTGTTTGACCATCCTAGAAGTTTTGGAATTTGATGAAATTTGGTGAGGGTGTTGTCTAAGGTAAGATGATCATCCTCATAAATTTTCATCAAATTCCAAAACTTCTAAAAGGGTCAAATGGTCGAAGCAAAATGCTGCAGATTTTAAAGGTGACTGCAGATGACTGATTTTGCTTCGACCATTTGAACCCCCTAGAAGTTTTGGAATTTGATGAAAATTTGTGAGGATGATCATCTTACCCTAGACAACACCCTCACCAAATTTCATTAAATTCCAAAACTTCTAGGATGGTCAAACAATGTCTCAAAGTAGGAAAAAATGCTGCTTTGATAGACAGCATCCCATTCCTCTCTCTCTCTCTCTCTCTCTATATATATATATATATATATATATATATATATATATATATATATATATATATATATATATATAGGGCCGATCCAGTGAGAAACTCCTTATTTGCGAAACCTTGTGCGAAACCCCCCTAGAGGTTTCAGAATTTGATGAAACTTGGGAGGCATACTACCTATGCCATGTTGATCATCCTCACAAATTTTCATCAAATTCTAAAACTTCTAGGGGCGTCAAATTTAATAATCAAGTTAACGGTTTTTATGAACGGTCGGTAAATTTTCTAACATTTGATGCCCCTAGAGGTTTTAGAATTTGATGAAAATTTGTGAGGATGATCAACATGGCATAGGTAGTATGCCTACCAAGTTTCGTCAAATTCTGAAACCTCTAGGGGGGTTTCGCACAAGGTTTCGCAAATAAGGAGTTTCTCACTGGATCGGCCCTCTCTCTCTCTCTCTCTATATATATATATATATATATATATATATATATATATATATATATAGAAAGAAGAATGCAAATGTTCTCTGCAATCAGGTTAAACTTGTAATATTCTTCACTCTATTGTTTGCACTATTTTTTTTGCTCCAGTGAGGGGAAGCTCCAGATCAAACGGTGCAAATTTTAGATCGGATGTCTCTCTACTCTTTATTGAACGGTCCGAGCGAACCCAAGTAACTCGAGGAACTTCCATGGTCCAAACACTGGCAAACCCTCTACAAATTCCTTGAGCAACTTGGGCAATTCGGGCAAAGGTTATGCAACTTGGTCCAAACATGGTCAGACCTCCAAACCCGACCATGTCCACCCCTATGTTCAATCGATTGGTTTGGTCCTTTTGGGTGCAACTATGAATAAGAGGAGGGGGGTGGGGATCAACGGTACTGTCGCCAATACAGTAAAACACCCCTTAACACACACACACATATACACACACACACACACACATACACACACGCTAATAATGCCCATCATGGATTGAGATTTCGGTCAAAATGCCGAAATTTTGGTTTCAACCGCTACCAAAATGGAACACCCATGCGAAACCTCGAAAGTTTGGATTTAGGGTTACTTTGGGGCATTTCGGTGGTTTTTGGTGAATTTTGGCTGAAACTGGCGAAATTTCGAATCTTCGATCGAAATGTGAGATCTCGGGTGAGATTTCGATGAAATTTTGGCCTGATGTTGTGGGGCCCTCTAAATGAGATGATGTCGGCTCTTTCAGTGACTTTCGGTGAGATTTCCTCTAAAATCACGTGGGCTAAAAAACCAAGGGCATCTTTTGGACGGATTTCGAGTTTATGTAAATTTATATAAATATATGATGATTATCAAGTTTTTTTTCTTCAGTTTACTGGTATTCCACATTGGTTATTATGATCCATGCAAGCTTAGTATGTGTTTGGTGTGTGTTTTCATCAAATCATTCAAGTAAATATGTACGCACAACTATAAAAGACTTAAAATTCAAAATTTTAAAAATAAAATCCCCAAATTCGGCCATTTTATGACCATTTCAATTTTTTTCCACATTTCGACTGAAATTCCAAAATTTCGGTTTCGGTTAGGACCAAAACTAGACACGAAATCAAAATCTAAACCTTGATACCCGTGTTGTTGAACTTTACATAGCACCCGGTTACACTGATACGATTTGGTGTCATGTCCTGCCTTTAGAACATGCCCATGTTTTGTTAGGACGGCTGGGGAATTTGATCTACAAAACCATCATGATGGTCATTCTAATACTTATACCTTTGAAAGAGATGGAAAGACCATAGTACCTACCCCACATAGAGATGTGTGAATCTGGGGGCAATGTACCAGACACTAGACACTAGTTTTGGTAGTATACAAGTCACTACACTCATTGAGCATCATGAGGATGACGACGCTACACTGAGATAAGGGATTGTTACGTGTACTTTGGTGCAACCTAGACAAGTGGATGACTGGAGGCGCAATGCAATTTTCCATACCTTTGTTAAATGCGGGGATAAAAGTTGTAGGTCATAATTGATAGCGGGAGCTGTATCAATGCACTCTCTTTGAACACAGTGTCTCACTTAGGTCTAAAGCCCGGTTGATCATACAAATCCATATAGCCTTTTGGGTTGGCACGCCATCTATAGCCATTAAAGAGTGTTGCCTTGTTCCTATCCATTTCTCTCAATATAAGAACAATATATGGTGTGACGTGATTCCCATGGATATAGGGAACATTATCTTGGGGAGACCTTGGGATTTTTTACATGGACGTCACCATTTATGGACATTCAAATTCTTGCTCCTTCATCCATGAAAGTAAAAGGATAAAACTCAATGTGATCAATTGAATTTCATGGAAATGACCAGTTCACAATCTTTTTTGGTGTAGTTTGTCCTAAACTCCCTTCCTTCGCAATATGGTCCATTTAAAATTTCATATGACACACATAAGATAAAGTGGACCATTAATGAACTTATTACAAATTGTGTATTGGAGGAAGGGCGATTAAAGCAGTAGTAATTGCAATATCCACTTTGTATCACAGTGTCACTAGAGAATAACAGAGAACGCAAGGATAAAAAACCGCCAAAGGAAGGAAAAAGATTTGCCTCAAGCAATCATAAAATTAAGAAAGAAGACGATACATAATGTTTCTTCTGCAAGAAGGGGCATCTCAAGAAAGACTGTCTGAAAAGAAAGAATTGTTTCGAAAAGAAATGTGATTTTCTATTACTAAACCAATCTAATTGAAGTAAATGCTTGGTGGTTAGGTTCAAGTGCTACAATTCATGTTTCAAATTATATGCAGGGATACCTTTCAAGCCGGAGTATAAATGAAAGAGAAAGATCCATTGTCATGGGGAATAGAGTAAAATCATAAGTCAAAGGCGTTGGAGCCTATGACAAGGGATTTTTCCTAGACGTCCATAATGTCCTTTATGTTCCCTCATTTTCCAGAAGCCTTATTTTCTACTTTAGTTGGGCATGGACTTTTATGTGATGTATTATATAATATAAGCTAAATCATGGTCCTTTATGTTCCCAATCCCTTTTAACCTTGCATGTGAATTTAAATGTTGGTATGAAACATAACATACTGCATGAAAGTTCATGTTGTGGGTCTTGTGGCATCGACAACTAGGACATATCTCTAAAGAAAGAATGCAATGGTTAGGAAAGGACAAAGTTTAAGCTCTCTAGATTTTGCAAACTTTAATGTCTGTGTCGATTGCATAAAATGTAAGCAAACTAAAAGTAATACGAAATCTGCCACTAGAAGTTATGATTCTATCTCCAGGCTGTTGAGATTTTTTTGTGACAATTCAGTTGCTGTTTTCTTCTTCAAGAACAATAAAAGCTTAAGTGCATCAAAGCAAATTAATATAAAATATCTAGTTGTATGGGAGAATATTCAGGATCATCTAGTGCCAATTGAACACCTCAGCACAATATTGATGATTGCATACCCTATGACCAAAGCATTAGCGCCAAAGAACTACAAGGAGCTTGTACTTGAGATGGGTATGACTGCTTTAGTCATACGATTGTATAATGGTATCATGGCTTATATTTGACCCTAATGTGAGATCTCATGGTTGTTGATGATGATTCCGCCTATTTCTCGGTTTCAATTATGTATACATATGGTTGGAATTACAGTAAGATGATTGTTATTAGTTGACATTATAGTTGGACCATTATGTATATCAGTATATGTATAAATTGTTGCATAGCCTATATTCTTTCTCATAAAGACTTGATTGGATGAAGTTGTTAATGTCATAATGCATGGAAGGAAGTATGTCGATTTGATGATGTATGACCTCCATGATTCGTATTAATGATTTCTTCATTCAATGTATTAAAGGTAATCGAGAATTAAAAATAGGTGGGATATTTGAATGTTCAATTTGTAGTAATATTTTGTTTAATCAAATAAAAGTTCTTAATTGGTCATTAGGCCATGTGGGAGAATGTTAGAATTCCCTTTTGGCCATTGGGATCCTTTAGTGGCCTTAATGACCACATGTGGTTACACAGACCATAATTGTTATTTATGAATACTCTAAAGCTTTCATCACGTCTTTTGGTTTTCTTCTTAAGAGTTACATGTTTAAGTCCTCTCATGAATAGTTACGATGTCCTTTGGCTTTCTTCATGAGAGTTGCATGTCTCTTGATTTTCAAATGTTTATGTATTCAACTTAAGGAACCAACCATCATCATCAAAATGGTGTTTAATCTATATGATTAATTGAGGAAGATGATGAGACCTACCATACAATAGAATTCCTTGATGGGAGGAATTCATATGGCTATATATAGGGCTTTGGTCCCTCTCTCCACTCATGAAAAATCAAAAGGGCTTGTCATTCCATCACTTAGCCAAGCATAAGGTGAGCGAGGAGAGAGAAGTCTCAAGGTTCTTACCATATAAGGTTCTTAAGGTTGGTAAGCTAAAGCAAGGGGTCTTCATTTGGATTTATTTGATGGTTCAAGGTACTATTTATAGCTTAAATTCCATATGAATCAAATGTTGTTTTCATTATCACATAACCTAAGATCTTTGTCCATCCAAGTCATCGGACTTGAAAAGGTTAACATTCGGTACCAATTTTTGAGAATTGACACTAGGTTGACAACCTGTCAGAAATTTCTTGTCAATCTTCCTTACAGTCGCCCCGCCATGATAGAGACTTGGATGCTGCTGCTGATGAGTTTATTTAAAAAGATTATACGGTGGTTCTCATAACTGCTTGGTTACCAGCATAATCAATATATCCTGCAAGGTATATTATTTTCTGTTTCCTAAAGTAGGAAAAACATTAAAAGGTGGTACCATGTTGAGATGGATAATTGCCAAGTTCGAGGGCTATATACACTACTTTCATGATATAAATGTACTAACCTAGATAGGCGTCTGCTTTCTCTATTGGTTCTCTCTAGCCTTTGAGTTTTTGTAGGTTGCTTACTTAGTTTCACTTTGGAATACATAAATATTTAATTTTAGCAGTTTCTGCATGAAATGGACAAGTCTATCAGAGTATTCCATTCAATTTGTTCAATTTTTTGCAAGGTTTGACAAGGTTTAGTCTCTCTGCCAAGTTGTCTAACTTGCTTCCTGCATATTTGGTAAAAAGTAAATAAAATATTTGTACTACATGGGAGTAATCTTACCAATGCAGTATACGTCCCCATTTTCCTACTGTATAATGCTCCCCCCCCCCCTCTCTCTCTCTCTCTCTCTCTATATATATATATATATATATATATATATATATATATATATATATATATATATATATATATATATATATAAAATAAGGGACAACGGTTGTGGGGGGTGACAAATGAACTAAGACAAAGAGCGGTTGATATTTGCTAAGAGAAGTGGGATAAACAGAGACTCGATCACAGTTGTACGTTTCTAAAAGTGGTTTTATTATGAGAATACGATGAGAGTGATTCACATGTGGAGGAGAAAAATATAGTTATTTAGTACGGGGTTTTATGTAAAAAATACAATTAAAGAGGCCAGTTGTACCCGGGTTTCGAGGCACAAATGTATCGCGACCCACATCTCTCTCTCTCTCTCTTGGAAATCTCTCTCTCTTGCTGTGCGCCCCCCCCTCAACTCTCGTTCTCTCTCTCCATCAAAATTTATTGACGCCCTTAAAAATTGTCTCCGTTGTCTAAATTTTTTATCAGCCTATAGTCGTCGAATGCCACCAAAGCATGTGTAAGGTCTTGGATCGGGTAATCTGTGGGTTGTACCTTTACAATTATTTGTTTGCATGCCGGTCGAGGTGAAATCAGCAGGTTGCAGTCGAATGCCACCGGAGCATGGGTGAGGTTTTGGGTCGGTTCGTTTAGGGGTTGTCCTCTTCGGTGAAGAAAGAGAGAGACATTGAAAGCCACTAGAGCATGGGTGCCGGGTCGTTTGCAGGTTGTACCTTCACAATTATTTGTTTGCATGCCGGTTGGGGCTAAAAATAGTCGGCAACCCCCCCTGAAAATACTATCGTTGCCCATGAATTATTTTTGCCACCCTCGAAATATTACCGCCACCCTCTAAAATTATCACTGCCCTAAAAATGTTTTTGTCGCTCTCGAAATCTTTTTTGTGCCCTTGGGCACGGGTTTTTTTACTAGTATATATATATGGGCTGGGATCCATTGACAACCTGTTTCATTGACAACCCATTGACATCCATCATTTGATGGGGCTAGAGGTTTTAGAATTTGCTGATTTTTTTGTAAGGATGATCTCCTTATTATAGATAGCACACCCACAAAAAATCAATTAATTCTAAAACCTCTAGCCCTATCAAATGCATTCTTCAAATTAAATGTTAAAATGGACGGCCTATATTTGAGGAGAACATTTGATGGGGTTAGAGGTTTTGGATTTTTCTAATTTTTTGTATGGATGATCTCATTGCTATAGATAGCATCCTCACAAAAAATCAGCAAATTTTAAAACATCTAGCCCCATCAAATGATGGGTTGTCAAGGAAACGGGTTGTCAACGAATCCCAGCCATATATATATATATATATATATATCTTGCACGGTCGGCCGTGCTCACCAATCAACATCGATCACAACGTCCATGATGATTAAGTGCAAAACTATGCATAAACCTGATCATCACGGACAGCTATGATGATGACAAGCACATCCGACCATGCACGACGGTGAGCATCTGATCATTGCTCTGTGTATGTGTGTGTGTGTGTGTGTGTGTGTGTGCGTGCGTGCGTGCGTGCGTGCGTGCGTGCGTGCGTGCGTGTGTGTGTGTGTGATCTTTGGCTTTTAAAGATTAGAATTCTTGTTTCTTGTAACACAGTTGTAATGCTTGAAATTGGACTTACGAAGTTATGAGACGATGAAGATTACAAGGTTTTCTCTTTCCTAAGGCCTCATACTATTATATTACTAAGTTAAAAAGTGATTTGGGTAGATTTTCTGTGTTAGTTTGCTCAGTTTCACATTGGAACTATAAGCCTATTTTTGTTTTGGGCAGAATGACTGGGCTGTTAAACGTCTCAAGGCCAATGGCGATTCAAAACCTGAGCCTGAGACAAGTTCGGATCTCTGTAACAAGCCAATGGAGCAAAATGCTCAACCCGCCGAGGCACCCAAACAAGATTACATCCACGTGAGAGCAAGAAGAGGTCAAGCGACAGACAGCCACAGCCTTGCTGAGAGAGTAAGTATCTTTCTTACTATTATAAGCTTGTAAATACTTTATGTTCTTTCATTTAGATTTAGATTGGGTTGAGCAGCATGTCATTCCTTATAGCTTTGTATAATGCTGAGTAGTGTGACTTTCCACGAAACAGTTTTTTCCCCTTTGTGGGACTTCCATGTAGAGATTTAAACCCAGATTAACGGATGCACTTGCAATTTGGTACATTTTAGAACATTCATAGTAAAATCGTTTGGTAAATGGGCTTGAAAGTTTGTTAGGTTCCATGTAATCTCCACATTGTCCCATTCACTAATTGGAATCTGTTGTTGACAGGCTAGGAGAGAAAAGATAAGCGAGCGAATGAAGATTCTTCAGGATCTCGTCCCTGGATGTAATAAGGTGCACTCTTTGTGTTGCTCATGTTCAATACATGGATGGAGTTTTTTGGGACCCCAACACGTGTATGATACCAAATTTGTTTGCCGTTGGTAAGTTTTTCTCAAGAATATTTTTCATCAAGTATTGTTATGTGAGCAGGTAATTGGCAAAGCATCGATCCTTGATGAGATTATCAACTACATCCAAGCGTTACAGCATCAGGTTGAGGTATGGATCCTTGTAGCATTGTTAAATTCCAGGGTCCTCACTCTTTCCGCTGATTTTGATCTATTATTCTATATCCACTTGTCTTTGCAGTTCCTGTCAATGAAGCTTGAAGCTGTTAATTCCAGAATGAACTCTGCCATTGAAGGGTTTCCCACTAAAGATGTAAGTCGAATGGTGCAAATCACTGGAAGTCAATATATATCATTCTTTAGATATGCAGAAATGTCAAGAGTTTTTGTTTGGGTTTTAGGTATTCCACTACTTGTTATTTAAGTTCCCGTAAGGCAGTTACCTATTTCCTTGTATCATTATTCTTGGATTGTGTTTCAGTCTAGCTCTTTGGCTTATAATAAGTGCCTTCAACAATCAAACCTTTCAGTCTACCTTGTTCAACTAGACGCTTTTTAAGTCTT
The DNA here is from genome assembly GCA_947650365.1 of Chamaelirium japonicum. Lineage (NCBI taxonomy): Eukaryota > Viridiplantae > Streptophyta > Magnoliopsida > Liliales > Melanthiaceae > Chamaelirium > Chamaelirium japonicum. The sequence goes on from OX393550.1 coordinate 88,701,116, forward strand.
GGATTGCTAATGGTTTCATGAGCTTAAATTGTTCTGTTTCATGGCAAATCCCGTGTTGCTTAAAGTTACATTGGCTAGATTTTCTACCAAGTTATACATGATGCGAGGATGATAGCCGGACGTAACAAACTGCTCTATTTTTCTTGGCACTCCTTCGACTGCCGACCCCATCTTCATCGGATTTTGGGTGGTGGTGGTGGTCTTTTCACTTTTTGTTCTGTGTTATAATCAGGGCCCTAATAATTTGTACTTCAACTTGTAATGTATTGATTATTCTTTTGGAGAGAATCGACCCAGATAATTATGCTTCATTTGACTTCTATAACTGGATCAAATACTGATACATGATATTGTTTTTATTCTTCATGAATCATTTATAGGTGGTGTAGTAGGAGCATAAGTCTTACGCTAGGATTAGGAATGCTCTGAAGGTTGGGTCATATCGACCTGTTTCACAGGCCTGTTGATTGGCCAACAGTCAAGGCTTAGAATGGTTAGGCCTTGGTACCTAGTTCTGGCACTTACCTTTGGGTCTATGCGCCAACTTGGCATTACATTAGATGCATGGGTAACCAACAAGGCCGTAGCCCTGCGGTTGGTCGCCCTCTCTGCTAGTAGGAGGGCTGATTCTTGTTCTATAAGCGGTTTCTACGGCTCCGGCTTGAATTTCAGCACCCCTACTTTCCTCGCGGAAGTAGAAATTCACGTTTCTAGGGTTTTTTTCCAAGACCGATTCTTGGCTGCCACACCTGGGGCAGCAGACTCCTGCCCCAGTTGACGGGGCAGCATATAATTGGTAGTGCAGATCTCAAGAAAATGAAAAATACTCATAGTGGAGAGCAAGAAAATGCTGGCTCCACATGGTTGCATGTCTTATGTTTTTTGAAGACTTGTCCCTACATATCTTCACCAATCGTGTGCTGCCACATCATCTAGGGCAGGATGCTGCTGCATCAGGCGTGTCAGCAAAGTATTGTTCCTTTTCCAAATCAGTAGAAAAAGAACAGGTTCTTCCTAGATGGATTGCCAGATTCATGCAATGTGTCAGTGGATTCACGCCATTGTATATGTTAGGAGATGACGGCTAGGGTTTGGAGAGGAATAGAATGCATTCCATTAAGGGACTCAAGCCCAATATATGTACATGTATCACTATACAATCCGACCCGACTGTACAGTAAACCCGACCCATCTATATATACATTAACAGTATAAAACGAAATATTATTGATATACATTCAGATGTAGGTACAGAGTTCTTATTAATCGAATTCTTTTCAGTTTGGCGTGCAGGCATTCGACGCCTCTTCTAGTTTGCCATTCAGCTCGGAGCCAACGAGGGAGTATGGGCAGGGATCAGCGACAGAATGGCTTCACATGCAGGTTGGCGGGGCTTTTGAGAGGGTGTCGTAACCGGCGGCAGACCGAGTAATCTCTGACGAAGACCATGATCGCATACACTGAAGAATCGTGTCCATAGTGGTAGGACATTTCTTTGTACCAACCGAAGCCAGAGATATATATCGAAATTGTGATTCTATTTTTGGTCTGGAGCGCTATCTGTTTCTCTCGTCATGAATGTATATCAACGAATCAGACGGTCCCGGTGCTCTACAGCAGTGGAGAAGATCTAATCGGTTCTCACGTCTCGTCTGATCGGATTTCTGTGGTTCAGTGTATTAGTAGTTATGAACATGCTAAAAACTGTATTAATCTGCTTCTTGACGTAACTGGCGAAGGTACGCGTCTGAAATTTCTGCGGTTTGTTTCTGTTAGCCATGTTTGTATATTATGTTGAGAAGGGGTCAGGAGATTATGTCAGTTTATTTACTGAAGCTCTCCCGTATCTCCCCGAGCAATTTCAGAGTAATTTCCAAGGTGCAGGCATGGGTGCTTATTTTGAAGCCGATGTGCCGTAAGATAATGAGATTAGGTCGGTTTACTCGATCTCTGATCCCTCTACGCCTCTATGCTTAGCTTCGAGAAACTATATTGTGCTGTAAAGTTTGCCCTTTTAATTGAAAATGGTTCATCCCGTCCGCGCCCTTTTGGGGGCGTTTGATTTCTTTCTTCATCGCCATCATACATGTCTTGAATCATCAAGATGAGGTCGATTATGTTGACAATCAAGAAGTTTTGTACTGTCAGCTTCTCTCTTTTTTTCTTTTTGGTACATAGCTAGGGTCCAAACGAGACCCTATAGACGCAACAGCAGGGTGCAAAGCAGCATCACCACAGGCCAACTGTCACACCAGCGGAAGGACACCGCACGAGCGGAGAAGGCCGCACACTGGGAGGAAAACCATCTACTTGACATCAATCGAGTTGGTGCCGAAAACTTGACCAAGGCCATTTGGCGAAAGGCGGGCGTGCCAGCGGTTTAGGTTCACCTAGACTAGAAAAGAGTGTAGACGAAAGGTAATAGATACGATTTGTTATATAAAGAGTTGTATTTATAACTGTGGCAAAAATTATAATCCAAAGAGCTGAAATGAAACAATATTTTTCCTCACTCTTGATTTATAGCTACTAAAAATGTTATAATACTACGAAATTTGGGATTATCGAGCTGCACGGGTCATGCCCTTTCGCTCTGCCAGGGTGACTCACACTTTTCGTGAAGGAAATCTACCGAGTTAAGGGTCTGTTTGGTTGGAGTTGGAACCGGCGTATTCCAACTCCCGCGTGGGATACAAACGGAATGAGTTGGAACTCCACCTGAAAACCGTGGGGTACAAACTCATGCATTTTCTATACAATAGAAACCCAAGGAGGAGTTGAAACTCATCTGGTCGTCCGTCTCCGCACGGAACCAAACAGTCGCTTTAGAAAAACACGCAGGAGTTGAAATACGCTGGTTCCAACTCCCTCCAACCAAACATACCCTAATTTTCTTTTCCTCCCCACTTTTTCCCTTGGGCACCAGCGAAATCAAAGGCTTCTAGCTTCCCATCTGTGACAACTCTCAAAGTGCTCCAAGACCGACCTCTTGAAAGGAGGAGAGCACAACGTGTATATGAAGCGGCCAAATCCCGCTCCCATTACTGATGTCGGACTATTACCGGTGGTCCATCTCAACACAATCCATCTCAAATGTTAAGAATTATAACAAAGAAGAACTGATGCATCGACATAACAATGCTACTATCACCCTCACTTTGATAAATACACACAGCAATGTACCAATGGGCTGTCAAACACAAACATCTTGAGCAGCAAGTTCCATTACTAACAGTGCATAGGTTCCCTACCCCTCTCACCATTCATAGCAAAACCACACAGCCTATAAGATGCACAAAATAAGCCTCTACAGGCTACTCTCGAAAGCCTAATACCAGAGTAGAAGCACGAATAATGCGAGCATGAGCATCAATTGTCCCGATAGGTCAGTCAACTGGGCTGCAGATGAGGACGGGCCAGGCGCGGATTTCCCGTTATCCTTAGTTGTTTCTTTCGGGCAGGTGTAGTTGCAGCGGCTGGGCCGGACGACTCTGTAGACACCCTTGCTGGTTAAGAGAAAACCATCCTTTCGGTTATCCTCACCAAACGAGAATATGTAACCCAGAGACGGCAGGGGACTTCCAGCAACAGCTTCGCAAGGAATCGGGGAGTCATTGGCACAGCTGAAAGGAATCATCGTGCTGCTGTAGTTTCCACTGTTTTTGGGACTCTCCGTGTTTGCCCACATGGCGCCCGCGTATAGGTCCGCATACAAGTACCTGAAATTCCATATGCAGAACAGCAGGTCGCGACAGACATAAGAAGAAAATCAGTACTCGTATCATGATCATTATCCAAGTCTTGTCCCATCGAGCTGGGGTCAACTTTAGGGAAGATCTACTAATTTTTCGACCGGCTATCATCCTGCCGTCAACCCTATAAGATTTGTGCCAAAAGCCTGACTAAGGCAACTGGACAAGAGATGAGTATGTCAAGAACCCTAACAGGGCGGTTGATGGGTAAGAAGGCTTACACACATTTTAAATTCACACAACCAGGGAGCAACCTCTAGGGTTACCCTAAACTAGGAAAGAATCTAGACGAAGAATTGGAAGGCAAGATGCGATAAAGAATTGCATTTCATCTCTCTGGCACAAATTATCGACAAAGAGTTGAAATGAAGCAATATTCCACAAAAAAAGCAAAAGACTAGTACTATTGATTCTGCTAAGAAGCTCACTGACCTTCCATACATGCATGGATCTGTCATCGACCGGTAGACATAACCACCAGTAATGGATGCTGACTTGGTATTTTTATTTACAGACGAGTGATAATACCCCATGACAGGAAAGATGGTGTTATTGGAGCTACGAGTTGTATTTCCTTCAGAAGACACCATTGGATGGAACAGATTAGGGCCCTCGTAAACAGGCCATCCATAGTTCCCACCCTTGGTGATCAAGTCAACCTCTTCATATGTGTCCTACAAGTAGAAGATTGGGAACAAAACTACTAAGAATATCCGATTTAGCCTTTACTTTGAATTGCATAAAGGAATTCTGCAGTGAAATTACTGAATCTGAATCACAGAAATATACTAAATTTAAAGTCTTTTTTACAAACTTTCTCGGTACCTGACAATAGGGGCGTAATAAAGCCTCCACCATTATTCTTAAACAACTAATATATTGTCATAGGGTAGAATGTAAAAAGTAGAGAGAGAGAGAGAGAGAGAGAGAGAGAGAGAGAGAGAGAGAGAGAGAGAGAGATTGTAATGCCTGATGGCTTTTCAATGTTTTTGGTACTGGGATTGTATTGGTCCGGACCTCTGCAAATTCCTTATGGATTTCTTTGAAGGCAAAGTCTCATTCAAATTCAATTTCTCTTGGATTATCCTTATTTCGAAGAACGATAGCGATGTTCTATCTATGATTACAGACCTATTAGCCTCTCGAACTGTGTCTACAAAATCGTAAAAAAATTCTCTCTAATCGTTTAGCTTGGGTTATGAATGAATTCATCAGGAACTCGAAGTCTTGTGTTTAACAAAGGGCAAAAATTCTTGATAGTTTGGCTTCTGTGCAGGAAATCATGTACCACTTAAGAGAACGAAGAGAGGAGGGTCTGATTTTTAATCTAGACTTCAAAAAGTCTTTTGTGCAGCTTCACTTCGATTTCTTGTCAGAGGCTCTCAAATGTAAAGTTTTTTTCTGAACAAATGGCATAATTGGGTGTGGGAGTGTCTCTCCTCATCTAAAATTTCTAGTTTTATTAATGGGAAAGTTGGTGGTCACTTTAAAATGAGCAAAGATTTGAAGCTGGGTTGCCCATACTCGATCAACCCGTCGTTAGCTCTGCCGCCTCTATTGCCTTGAGATGGGGTCGGCTCCGAATAAGCGGGCCAACTATAACTGCGGTCATTACTGGCTCCCGAACAAGAGTCATGTCTTCCCCTTCATCTATGGCCCATCGCTCTCCGCCATCACCATCAACCACCTACTCCAACGCCATCGATGGAGGTGCACTGGACATCATGAGGAATCTAGGACCACGGGTTTGCGATGAAGCTAGTCATGGATCTCAAGTTCCCCCCCAGTCAGAGCCTCTAGCAGAGGCTTCCATGCATTGACTATCTTCCCCCTCTAAGGATACATATTCCTTGTCTTGGAGTTTTGTGCTGGGGGATCTTAACTTCTTATAGTCAGCACAACGAGGAGACAAGCACATTGTCAGAAAATTCATGAAGCAACTAGGAGCTAGTTTGTAGGCGCTAGATTCTCACCACATCATCCATCGGGACATGAAAACCGAGGTATGAGACAACATCAACCATTTATTTCTTTATTAGGGAGGTCAAATTCATAGGCTAGAGAAGGCAAGAGAATGCTGGTCACTGAGGCTTAAATGTAGATTAGTTCATGTACCCAAATCTACTCTGGTTTTTTATTCCAACTGTTCGTTGGACATTCCGGCAATATCCTCTGTCAGGCTACTATTTGCATCCTTTGAAACATACTCGAAGGGCTTCGCAACAAGCTTATTCTTTTCGACGATTGTGGTTTTTCTGCGGCGCTCCCCGGTCGCCAATGATTGCAATTCCACCTAGAGCTAGGGTGTGAAATAGCCTCTATTTACTCTGTTTTTTTGCTCAAATATCTTGTTTCTTCCCTCGTTTCAGCAGTACCTCCGGAGGGTGTAGTCGGCCCTGTGCCAATGTTTTTAGGAGGGTGTAGTCGACGTAGTGGAAGCTTGGTGGAGTTCTCTTCTTGCTCATTTCAATAGATTTTTCGTGATAGCTGGCAGATGAGGTTGTGCGTGCACTTGTTTAGCATTGGACTTCAATGAACCTTGCACTTGCACATGTTCGACTTACCTTTGCAACTCATACACCTTGAGTGCTTGTGCCTTCACGTTTCTTCTTTCGAGTTGCACTTGTCTTTTTTGAGATGTGTGCTTGCTTCCATCCATACTTCGCTCTTTCCTCTAGTCACACGATCGCTCTTCATTGAACTGTGCTTTGCCTTTCCGCTAGCCATGTTGTCGTTCGTTATTGAGTCACGCTTTGCAATTCTAGTCATGTAGTCACTCTTCATTGAGCCACACTGTGCCTTCCAGTCATTCTTATTGTCCTCGAGATGAGTGATCTCCTGTAGCCATGCTTGTTTCCTCAAGATGTGTGCTTTCCATCGGCGTAGCCACTCTTAATTGAGTCTCGTCTTGTTGTCAGTTGGCTACGCCATCGAGCCTCGAGTGTATAGTGCTCCCTTGCGGAGGTCGTCGTTAGTCATCACACTATTGGTCAAGGATTATTACCCTAGTTGGATCATGGTCTTTTCAACCCGTTATGTGGACTTAGCACCTCAACCACTAGTTTCAATTACTTATTTTTGGGCTGCTATGCTATCTCTCAGGGGTCCTTCGTTCCTGTCGGTGAACCTATTATTCTTGGATAGTCGGTTCGTCTTCTCCAGACAAGGGGTTGGCGTTCGAGATATCAGTATTATTACCCACTTTGAGGGAAGTCTGTCCCCCCGATCGGCCTCCTTACAAGTCGGTATATTCTTATTATGGCATGCTTGCAGGCCGGTCTAGAACTTGTTTCTTCCTCTGAAAACTCTTTGGTACCCCACCTTGTCTATTGGGGGGGTTGAGATGTATATATATTTTCCCATTTACATTTGTATTTGCCCTTTTATTGTTGTGTGGTATTCTCACATGTAGGTGGTCACACCCCGTTCTATGCATTTATATAGTTGGCCATGTGCTTTAATACAATTGAGCTTTGCCTTTTGGCCTTTCCCCATAGTGTGCCCTCTCGGTGGTCTCCCATGGTAACAATCTTATATTTTAGCTATAATTAAACATCTAAAATTTTTAAATTAGTGTCCACCATAGCAACCTATCTTATCGAGTTGTCCATTTTCATTTTTCACCCTATTTCCAAGATTAAATTATTAAAGATTCCCCAAACCTTGGAAATCTAAATGCAAGACTCAAAGAATACAAGAATTACAACAATTTGGAAATAAATAAAACCTAGACTCGACCTAAACACTAATCTCAGTCTAAGCAATTATAAAATCAACCAATCTCAACAGGATATCATGATATTAGTGGATCATCTAAGTAGGCCACTATTGCAGAAGGCTAACATGTAAATGATCTCACATACTACAAAAAACACAAAAAAATTGATCATGCCGAAAGGAATAGGTTGAGATATAGTTAAAGGACCTGTCCAACATCTGCGCAATAAAAATAAGAAGGCAGTTTTGAATCAAAACTGCAACGCCATGGATTTCTTACACCCAAGGCCCAAATTTCAGCCTGCAATTCACTATCATCAACATATGGATTGTCCTTTGGAATTGAATAATTTCCCCATAGACCCAGGCCATTTATCTCACTTTCACCTAGAAATAGATTGCTAAAGTCAGGAAAGATAATTGTCTAGAAGAAAATTAAGGTAAGCAAATAATACATAATATCACTCATTGTAGCTCCAAATAGAAGAGAGTATATCAAATGCCAATGAAACAAAAGAGGGGCTTCATACTTTAGAATAATATCACATTAGAGAAATAAAATGCCTAAAGATTGAGCATAACATGTTCATTCTATAACCAAAATTTAGCTGCACATCATCAAATGCAGTAATTGTCATAATTGGAGGCTGTGATTTTAATGGCATGGTTTAGTTCATTATGTATTTGCTTCGGTATCACAGTCAACAATGCCACTTTATGTCATGGTAATGGTTAGGGCTGCAGATTTAAGGAAAAAACCTAGTTCTTATTTGTATTGTTTCAATGTCAAAAGGCAAACTGAACATGTTCGCAGACCCTTAAATAAAAGAGCTTTCGCAGAATTTTGAAATTCAACAGGTTGATCTCAAAATGTGAAAACAGAACATGGCTGCCAATAAGCCGCCTCCTATATCCTTGTAATTTAAAATGGCATTCCTTATGAATCTATTAGAGCTTACGAGTGGATACCCTTGACACATAGGGGTACCCTCTTTTTATAACTGATTGTGCAATAAAACTTAAAAAGGGAAGTGACCCCTCTAAAATGAAACTCTTCAAGTGAGATCTTTCATTCCCATTGTGCGATGCCATAGAAAGATTAAGGTGTGATGCCTTAATGTTAATGCCATTACAAGTGAGAATCTTCCAGCATTTATTCTTTAATTTTCTGCATCTTTAGTTTAATTTCTTCATCTGTCTTGCTTGTAGCTCACAAATCTACCCATCCTAAAGCCTAGATTCAACCAATAACCATCATCAATTTCTCCAAAACCAAGCATTCTGTTAAAAAGTGTCATCAAATTGCAAAATCCTTTTAGATATTTATCCCATCCATATCATACACCTTTATGTCAATTGTATTTCCAATTTCACCCACTTTCGTAGAACAAAATCAGATCAAACTCTGATATGATCTTAATTTCCTCAAATCTAAAATAGTCAATTACTATCAAACTTTAAATCCATCAAAATCCTTTTATCTTCTGCACCAAACCAGTATTAGAGCTCAAGATTTGGTATCACCAATGGCAACCTGAAGAAGAAAAAAAATCCAAGTAATTAAACGCACGAAGAGATGAAATTCTTGAAAGATCATGTACAAGTTGACGGATTTTAATCAGGGGGTCTTTACTTTATAAATTCTTAGAAAGCATGGAACTTCCCTAGCGGCAGATCAACCTCTCTAAACCACAGTCAGAATAAAGGTGAGAAAAATCATAGTGGTAATCAGATTGCTTGCAATCTGAATAGCACTCTGGTTGTCGCAGTAAAGTGGAGTAGGAGTAAGCAACACCCAGGTCGGAGAGGAGATGGCGAAGCCAAATGACATCTGCAACAGTCTGAGATATCGCACAATACTCAACATCGGTACTAAAGTGAGAGACGATCATCTTTTTCTTGTTTTCTTAGGAAATTAGAGTCTCCTAGAAAAATGCAGAAGCCCAAGAAAGAACAGCGATCAGTGGGATCGCCGGCCTAGTCGACATCCATAAACACAAAGCTCTAGAGCAAAATGACTGAAAGTGCGACTGTTGGTCCCACAGAGGTAGTGATGGATGCACATAACAGCTACATAAAGAACAGAGTGAGTCTTGCTGACGAATTGGATCATCACATGAACCGAATGTGCATATTCGGTCTGGAGATGGCAAATAGACGAGACAACCCATACGCTGCTGATACCTCATAGGACCAGTAAGCGGCTCACCATCAGTTGGACGAAACTTCAAGTGGAGCTCCATTGAGGTATCAGCGGCAGAAGAGTCACTGAGGCTGGAGCGGTAATCAGATTGGAGTTATACTTTTGCTAAGAGATAAAGTACCAACAAGAAGAAAAAGCAACCTCAAGACCCAAGAAGTAACGTAGAGGGATAATGTCCTTTATTTTGAACTGTCACCGGAGATGTTGCTCCAGATGATCAATGGAAGCAATATCATTATTGTGATGATCGTGTTGTCGAGTAGAGCAGGATAACGGTCAAGCCATGAGGAGATCAGCCCTTAAATAGGGCATAATTTTGCTAGCTCTCGGTGAAGCCAATCTCAAGAACTGTGCGACGAAAACGCTCAAACCATGCACGAGGAACCTGCTTGAGCCCATAGATGACTCGACGAAGACGACAAATTGTGCCAGGAGGTTGGAGAAGTCCAGTAGTAGGCCACATGTAGACCTCCTTGGGGTGATCCCCATGAAGAAAGGCGTTATTCATATCCACTAAGTAATCATCCTCGAACAACAACAATCAAATTGATGTCATCTTCGCCACTATGGCAAAGGTCTACACGTAGATGGTGTAATACTTATGCGTAAAGTCTCTAGCAACAAAGACCAATTTTGTGTAGTCTACGGACCCACCAAAGAGGGTCTTGAGCTTGTAGATCCACCGGTAACTGATGGGTGTCTTCCTAGAAGGCAAGGGAAGTTAAGAACTAGGTGTGAGTTTGCTGGAAAGTGCAAAATTTATCTGCCATGGCAGCATGTCACTTTGGAATCTGAACTGCAATGTGATAGGATTGGGACTCCTATGCTAATGGATGGCTAAAAGAAAGCACTAAAACTGACAAGAGTAGTGGGGAGTACTAAACCAACCATAGCGATCAGGGACATGGAGAGTTAGGTGCACATGGTAATGGCACGAACGCGGCTCGAGAACCACGAGCATGCCATTAGAACCAAGGGGATGGGACGCAGCATCAACGAAAGCATCTAGATTCTTAGACGGTACAACGAGAGAGGCAGAACGCTCAAAGAAGACCACAATAATCTCATAGGGCACAACAAGCGAGAGGACTAGACCCAAACAACATGGGGTGGCTGAGAAGCATAATGTATACTATAGTTAGAAAACATGAAAGACTCTGAGTATGGATTGAAGCAACATGAGAAGCAAGAGAGACGAGGAAGGGGTCAGAGGGAATAGTGGAAGAGGTTGGTGTCTCGAGGCAATAATAGTTGATAAAAGACAGGTCCTCAGTAGGACTTGAGTAAAAGAGGACCCCTTTAAAGAAGGTGACATTCCTTGAGATGTGAAGACGAATCAACGTCTCGAGGAATCGCAGCCATCCAATATAGCTCCTCCCCTCACTTAACCCTAACCCTAGATGTATAAAAGATCAAGGAGGGAATCTCTGATCGGAGCGATCAATACCCCGAGGGAGTGTCAGGCGTCACACCGAGTGCATCGGGCTCTAGTATGAGGGTATCGGATGGTGGCGTGGTGCTCCTAGCACGACCAGGGCGTCGTGGCTCGCATCCAATGGTGGAAAGGCATTGTCGAGGGGGGGGGGCAGCGTTGCCATGCGTCACCCTTCACTCCTACCACGAGGACAACGGGCAAGTTACATTTTTGGCACCAACAGATAATTCTTTGGTCTACACAAAATTTGGAGAACTCCAATAAGGTGTATTCATCTCCACAGTCAAATCTAAGGATTTTGATTTTCTTCTCTACCTAATTTCATACCTCTCTTTGGTAGGTTCGGAATCTATCTAGGTTTAGCCTTTGTCTTAATGAAGTAGACAAAACAATACCTAGAGAGTCATATCTATAAGGGTGATATAATATCTCTTACCACCTCTAGTTAGAACATAGTTCATGTCACATATGTAACTATAAACTAGTTCCATAATTGTTGACTCTCTATGAACATGGTTAAAGGGTTTCCTAGGTTGTTTGGATTGGACACATATAATGCACTTGGTCTTGTAGATTGGGCTTCTAGAGATTAGATCTAAGGACAACATCCTCTGAATAGTATTAAGGTTGCCATGTCCTAATGTAGAATGCCAAACATCACAAGATTCAATATGAAATGCAACAGAAGAAGACTATCATTTATTAGAAGTAGAAATAACATTAAGCTTAAATAATCCCTCACATAAATAGCCTTTCTACACTAATACATTATGTTTAGACACGACGACTTTAATCGACTCAAAAAATCAGCTTAAACCGTTGTTAACTCAAAAAGATCCGCTGACCAAGTTCTTCCTCACATCCGGCACATGTTGCACTTTTTTGGAGAGTTAAGGTATTCCCAGAGGTGAGTTTCAGGTCTACCCTTCCTTCTCCCTAAACCGATGCAGGGATGGAGTTGCCCATGGTTACACTTTTACCTTTGCCGACCTGATAGGTTGAAAAAGAAGAGTGATCAGAACACATGAACATTTTCTCTGATATATATCCACCAATTGGTAGGTGAACATACCATATTTACTTCATATTTAGAAACTTCTAACATTTCATCGGTTTCGACAATTGTGGTCTCGTCAAATAGAACATTGGCTTGCGGCTAAGAAGCATTTGTAGGGTTGAAATTACCCTTCACTTTGTCTTTCCGATGGCGACATAATTTGGCCAAATGTTCAATCTTGCTACAGACATAACATGCTCCTTTCTTCTTTTGGGCTTTCTGAGTATTTGGCGGAGTCTTGAATTTGTTGGGTTTTGGCTTCTTGTGAGGTCTAAAACTTGGCTTACTAGCCTCCACTATATTGGCCCTGGTCCTGAGTTCTAGATGATTGGTTTGTTTTTTCTTTTCTCTATTCTTTTCTTCAATTTGAACAACAAACATCAAATCATCTAGAGTCAAAGCTTCTCTTTTATGTTTGAGAGAGATTCAGAAGTCACTGCAGGAGCGAGGTAACCTCTCTATCATTATGGGAACCTGAAGTTTTTCATCTAGTGGAATTCCCTTATTGATCATTTTAGAGGCTATTTTTATCATGTCATGTGCTGTGAAAACACAGAGTTATCTTCTACCATGTAGAAGTCTATGGAATTCCCTATATGATATTTCTCAAAATTGGCATACTTTTTTTTCCATATTTTCCCTCTAGACTAGTCCAGAGTTCTTTGGAGGAGCTTAATTTGCAGAAAATATCATGTAGGTTATCAGACATGGCACTTTGAATTTTCCCATGACAGTTGAAGACATCCTCCTGGAACTTATGTGCCACTTCAACCTTCTTGGCCTCCACCTCTAATGGATCCATAGGTGGAGGATAACCTTGAGACAGTGCATAGGCTATCCACAGAGTTGTAAGCCAATACAACATTCTTTGCTTCCATCTCTTGAAGAATTGGCCTTAAAATTTATCTAGCTTCCCAGTAGCCTTTTCCATATTTATCTTCGGCATGGTAAGAAGTCCTTTCACCGAAATAAAAGTAGGTTAAGTTTGTTGCTAGATAATTGTTGGAAATAATTCTCAAAATGGGAATAAGAACTTGTATACCACAGAAGGAAATGAGTTGTTGGTTCGAGGCATGTCTAGGACGCTGACTTTAAAGCAATAGACACAACCCTCAGTGCAAAGGCCTCCTAGCTGTCTAATTTCCAAGATACATCGAACCTCTTATATCAATCCCCACATGGACTCGTTCATCATGGTCTTCAATTCGACTTTTGTAAAGTAACCAGATAAAAAGATTTAAACAAAGAACGAGAGAGATGAAGTTTAGAGAGTATGTAGTTTTTTTGTATATTACAAAAGACTTGCACTCTGAATTCGAAATAAAAGAATGGGTTGGATTGGGCCTCAATATATAAGAAACTAGGCACCTCAAAAGGCATTGGTTCACCAAGCCAACATGTGCATGGAAGCACCCCTTCAGGCAACAGTAGAGATCCAACAGGAAGGAAGCCCAAACCATCTAGGCAAGCCCAACGATTGTAATAGTCAGGTCAACCGGGTCCCGAATTGTACTCGAGTCGACTTGATTCACTAGCCCAGTGAATCAACTCACCAGAATGAGCCTAATAAAAAGGAAAGGCGACCCAAGCAATAATGTTGGCGTGCTAAGGGCAAAGTGCGCCTACAAGCGCCACTAGAGCCCTACAACCCACTGCCCACGCTGTGGGTGCGTGATGCGGTGTGATGCTCTACATTGATCGTGGCTCAAGAGCAACACAAAACCTCCTCTTGGTCATCCCAAACAAATGAGGTAGATGAGCATAGTTTATATATCCATACAACCCACTGCCCAAGTCTACAACAAAGGTCCTCAATTCTCTTGATCATTCAGAGGGGTTTGCTGAAGTATCTTCAAAAGATTCGAAGCAAACAAGCAATAGAGAGGAGTCACTTGACGGAAGCCGCTTGTCAGCACATGGTGACTCTCAAGTACAAGGCCATCAGACCGATCGATTGTATAGTAGCAGGGCATGTCCTTCCGCCAATTTTATCTTTTCCAAATCCTTGATCAAGCTATGTAGCTTGCTCATACCTTCTAATACATCTGACAAAAGACAATGATCTCATAGATAGTTGAAGTTGGCCATTCAAATACATGGAGGTCGGCATCAGTTAGGATTCTCCAATACATCTGACAAAAGACAATGATCTCATGTTTAAGATTTTACTTCTCCAATTCCTAATCTACCTTACTCATGTAACTATTGATTCGTCTATGCAAATTGTCGAAGTTATCAGAGAACGTCATGTTTTTGTCCCCTTTATTTATCATGATCTCTTGATTTTCTACACCAACATACTTCCTCTCTTTTTACCTACTCGAAATGGTTGATCACCTTATTCCTTCATATCATTTTCTAGATTAGTATTACCAAGTGTTTTAGATAAACACAAGGAAAATCAGGGAAATGTATGTTCATGATTCTATTAAAATTACAACTGGAAAACATCAGAAGTTCAATGATGTAGAGAAAGTAAAGATGGAGCAAATAAAAAGGAAGTCCAGATACTCACTTGGTATGTTATTTATGTCAAACCGCATAATTTTTCCAAGCAAAGATTTTTTATTTTGCGCAAAATTGAAAGGATCCCCTGAAATACCACCATCTCCCATCATGAAGTATAAATATCCATCTGCAGGTCCAAAAAGAATTTGTCCTCCATGATGAGATGTATAAGGGAGCCCCAGGGTGAGTAGTCTTCTTACTTCAGATGGGCTGGCAGATGTTGCCTAGAAAAGAAACAAAGAATATGTTGCTAGCCTTCCAATAATCAGGTTGCACAAAAAGTGCCAGAGGTCTGACACATAACAGTAGAAGAGAAATAATCTTCAGTTACTCAGAAGCATATGGATGTGTACCGTGGAAGCCATGGATGGAGAACCATTGACGATAAACTCCGCAATAACACTCTGATATTGGCATGGTTGAGCTCCATTGTCAGTCCCTAGCTTTGAAGGATCACAACCCACATCAGAGTTACATGAGCATCGACCAGAACAGCTCGCAGATTGAGCTTTATCACAATTAAATGAAACAAAAAATCGTCCGTTGGTTGAGAAGTTTGGATGAAATGCGAGACCCATGAGCCCGAACTCGGTATCATAATGAACTTCATCAGTTAAATCAAGAAAAGGGTTTGACTCATCAAGTACCAATGTTCCACCTGATCCTTCTTCTGGAACAGTTGCCAGCCATATCGTACCAGGTTGGTTAGATAAGAAGACACGGTTAGACCCATCAGGGTGAGCTACCATGTTTAAGTAGGATCCATTTCCAATTCTCTCAAGACACAGTCCTTTAGGAGGGGCTGAATTTGGTGTACTGTTCAATGAAACGGATTTTCCATTGAAACAGACTGATTCGTTTCCAGATGACCCGCCAAATGCCTGACAGAAGTCTGCTTCTGATTGCCAAGCATCAGTAAGTCTGGATGAAGAAACTGGCACTCCGGCGCTTCCTTGCAATGGTGGAGCAAATGGAGAGTTCCATATTGGTGTGTCTTTGCAAGTGTCCCATACCTGAGCACAGAAGTCTACTGTAGCATCCTTGGACTGGGCAGAGTCTACCGAAACAGTGGAGTTGCACAAAAGAGGAACAGTTCGAATCTTTGGCTCCACAGTGAATAGTTCGGACGAAAATGGATCACATTTCTGAAAAAAGTCATCGGAGGTGAAAATACCACAGGTACACCACCTTTCAATTGGTTATATGCAAGAAACAACAGATTTCTAGAGATGTAATTGGGTATAAATGTATAATTAGACTACATAGACGATGCATCATAAGTCAACGAAACGAAGGGTTCCAACTTCCAACAAATGTAAGGTGCTGGCTCCACAGAAGGACATGATGTCAAATCAATCTTTATATCTCTCAAAAAATTAGATTGCCTCCATACCACCGATTGAGGATTCCACCTTTTAAACATGCATATACATGGAAGGGAGGTTTTAGACACATTTACATATTCAGCCATAACTCATAACCCATAGCCTTGATAGCTGCGTTACCGGCAGATGACAGATTGTTAACTATGCTCAATGTCTTACATATCAGATATGCAATCTTATATACAACAAATAGGAAGATTTAGGAATATGATGTTGAAGGTTTTGGATCCAGTATATCATGCATAGCTTCCATGACCCTTTAGTGTAAAATCAGCGAGTCCAAGCCCACATGATGTCGCAAACAGTGGAGTGAAATAATACTCTTAAATGAAAATGCTGGGTGACATGGTAAGCTGCAACATGAACTAAATGATTGAAACTACTTTTATTTGAAGAAGCACAATAGAAAAACAGAAATTATGATGCAGGAAGTTTCATATTCAACATTCACTTAAAGTTCCCTGAACACTCCAGCATTTCGTTTCAGGAAAATGCAGGAGAAAAGGGAACAGTTAAGGAAGTGGATTTAGGAAAGAGATGGGTATACCCCCAGGAAATGGTTAGCAGTTTCTTGTCGAATCAGCTTTTTTTTGCTGGGAATTGAGCCCTAAACGCCAATGCTATTTTAGACATTAACGAATAAAATAACTTTTGAGAATTTTCCATATAAAGAGATGGATCGATGTCAGCTATCACTCACAGTGAACATACTTAGGTTGGGGAGGGTCCACAAGTTACATTATAGCCTTATAGGTGATTTGGTGATGGATTAAGGGTCATACATATGAGATCTACATCACCAACTCCTTGTGTGTGTCTTGTGCAGGGGTCGCGGGGGTGTGCAGGAGGCTGGGGTGGGGCCGAGGCTGAGGCGTGCAGGAGGTTGGGGTTGCGGGTGGTGGGGCCGGGGCGTGCAAGAGGTTGTGGTGGGGCTGAGGCTAGGGCGGTGGAGGCCGGGGAGGAGGGAGGGTGGGGGCTAGGGCGGTGAAGCCCGAGGAGGAGGAGAGGCCGGTGGTGCCGACGGTTGACAATCAGTGGCAGCTAGGGCTCAGAGGTCAGTGGCTAGGGTTAGGGAGGGAGGGACGCAGGAGACTGGCTTCACAAAACCGTGCATGTCAGACACAGAATTGGAGAGCTAAAATAGGTTGGTTCTATTAGAGACTATGCCCATGTATATATACGAGCATAAGAGGAGATGAGACTCCCATTTATCCGGCGTGGGACTAAACCTATACAGGTTATATGCAACTACAACTAATATAAATCATTAACCAAAACATAAAATGGTGCTAATTTATTGATGTTAACATTGAAATAGCAAAGGGTCGACTAGGCTTCTACTCAGGCACGGCCGATCTCAGCTAAAAAAGGTAAGCAATTGCAATTAAAATCTGAAGAAGCTAATCAGTGTTGGAGGTAACAGAGCTTACGGCGCAGAGAATGGATTTGACGTGCGAGGCACAGGCGGAGTTGGAGACGTTCATGGACAGGAACAGCTTCTGGATGGCGGAGTCGTCGGTCGCGTTGCAGCAGCTGCTCCCATTGTAAGCACAGAAGGTCAGAGGGGCCAGAGGGGCGACAGGCGCTCCTGCTCATCAAATAACAAGAAACAAAGCAACACCCAGATCAGTTTGAGCCCAATATCATCAGATGGAGAAGAAACAGAGAGAGAGAAAAGAAAGCCCAACTCGAATTGGTGCACAGGGGGAGAGCACTGGTGTTGGGGAGGAAGAAGACGAGGAAGAGGAGGAGGGAGGGGAGGAGAAGGGAACCCATCAACACCCTCCTCATCGAAATCCCCTGCTAATCTCGTCCCAACCCTTTGAGATAGTGCTGGGTTTGAGCTTTGAAACAAGAGGACATTCAAGGCATCATCAGGTTTGACCCAGAAGTTTCAGTGGCGCATATAAACAAACACAAAGAGGAAGACATGGGTGGTTCTTAGTATGTGGGTTGTTGGCAGTGGATGGGGTCCTGTGAGGGGGAGTTGAAGAGTGAAGACAGCCCACAATGAAGTTGAATTTTTTTTTAAAAAAAGAAATTATTAATTGCGATGCAGACAGCGAGAAGGATCGGAGCGGGTCCCATCAGATGGATCATTCATGGGTGATCGGATAGATAAGGGAAGGGAGTTTGACCTGGGGGAGTGGAGCTCCATTGCATCAAGGGGCACCCACGACCCAGCGTGGGATCTCCGTCGCTGCATGCTCGAAGCCGAGCAGGCAAAGAAAAAACGGCTCCTTTCTGTAAGGGTGACGGCAGGGTGGAGAAGAAGAGAGAGACCCGTTTACATGATCTCACCCTCGAATCGGTTCGGCAGCTCGACGTTGAATTCTGGTCCTCTGCAAGTTTGTGGGACCAAAGTATACTCGTACTGATTCAATATTGACCTAACAATGTGGAAGCAATGGAGACAAGTGACCATATATGAATAACTCAACTACTTTGACTTATTCAAAAAAGAGAAGAAAAAAAAGTTTTTTTTAAAAAAATTAATATTTTTTTAAAAATATCTTATTCAATAGAGGTTGATCAAAACTATTTATCAGACCAGCACTAACAATGCCTCGTGGAGTGATGGGTGCGAAAAAACGAACGCCATGTCGGAAGCTTTCATCAGCGACAAATCCAACATCTGGAAGAATGCCGAGTTTAAACCTGCATTTGGGATGCCAGATAAAGTAGAAACCCGGCCACAAGCAAAAGTTGGCCATCGGATTTGAACTGTTACTTCCTATTAAACTCGACATCCCAAATGCAGGTCTAAATCATGCATCTTAGATGTAGGGTTTAGTGGTAACCCCTTGAACCGTGCCCTCTTTGATGTTTTGCTATAGTTCCTAATAAACCCAGCATCCTGGATGTTGTGTTTATCGCAGATTAAAAGTTTGCAACGTGGCGATTGTTTCTCCACGCCGCCGTTCAACGTGGCAATTAGGGTGCTAGTTCATAAATAGTTTTGGTCAACCATTAATAAATTTGAAAATATCTATGTATGTTAATAGAGGAGCATATATTAAGGCTTTTAATGCATGGGCATACAAAATCATACTCCCATATATATATACTACTAATGCCCGTGCCTGTCGGCATGCAAAAGATTTCAAGGATGGCAAAAAAAATTTCGAGGGTGGGACAAAATTTTTAGGGAGGAGACAATATTTTAAGGATGGCAATAACAATTTAGAAGTGATGATAATATTTTGAAGGAGGTGATAATATTTTGAGGATGACAACAATCTGTGCAGACGGCCATGTTTGACGGAGGAGCCTATATTCGACGTAGACGTCCACATTTGTTAAGGGCATGCTCACATGAGCAACATACTAAGATGGATGACAGCCGAAATAAATACATCATCTTATTCCTTACCTTCAAACTAAAAAAATTGAAGAACAAAATATTGGAGCATCAAATCAGATTGGCATTTTTGAAATTTTGGCATCAAATTGTATTTGAAATCTTGGCATTTTTTTAGATGAATTGGCTTTTTGAAATCTGATCAAATGCCCAAGCATTTTGAAAATCTTGGCAATTTCAAAATGCCAATTTTGTTTCATATCTTTACAATTTTGAAATCAGATTTTTGATTCAAAAAGCTAATTTTAAAATCTGATTCAAAATGTCAATACCCGAGCCTAATCCAAATTCATTTTGCAAAAATCGATACATCAAAATTTCCATCATGATAAGCTTTTAAAATCCGATAAGCATCAAAATTTTAAACGAATTTGCATTTTCAAATCTAATCCAATACCCGAGCATTTTTTAAAATATGATTTTAAAATCCAAATCCATTTTGCAAAATCGGATGCATCCAATTTTTAAATGAATTAGAATTTTTTGAAATCTGATTTTTAAATATTCTAGTAATCCAAGTGCAACACATATGCTCATCGGATTTTAAAATCTATTTTTCAAATAAGAGAAATTTTTTAAAAAAATCATCAAATTTAAAAAGAAAAATCTGATTAAAGAATCTGATTTTGAAAACTCGAACCTAAAAAAAAAAATGTCTCTTTGCCCACCGGTCGAGTTTGAGTACAATTCATCGGCCGGGGCAGAGTGCGATCGATTTATCGATAGGGCAGGGTTGGGTGTAACAGATGGGTAATATCAGGACATGTCATTCTGGTTAAACATTCGGGTTAAGCATTTATGAGTGATAGTATTTTCCTTCTCAGTGTGTGTGTGTGTGTGTGTAAACATATAATACTTTATTAATTATACCATATACCCTTGCTATCAACAACCTTTGCAATATTGTAGGATTACTCAAAATCAGTTACAAATCTTATTTAGGTCTAATAATTTGACAACAATTATTATTTTTTAAAGTTAAAACTAGGTTCTAATCGAAGAAGAAAAAAAAATCTCAACATGCATATGGGTCAAAGGTCAAACCGATCATCCAATCCAATCCAAACCGACTTTAGTTTGATTGGATTCCAATCTCAGTTCGGTTTGGATTGGATTGGAAATCCTTAAAACCGACCAAGGTTGGATCGGTTTGTGTTTTGCCTAAATAAGTTGGTTTCGAACTGATGCACACCCCTACCCCCAAATTTGTCCTCCCGCTGCAGTGATCTAAATCAAAAGCTAGCCCTGATTAAACCTTCTAAAAAATCTTCTTAAAATCGGTAGTTAGAAGGGAAGCCGCCTTGATCAGAATCGCCGCATTTGGCCTTCTTTTCTGGTCATGGGGAAGGGACTGCTGGTATTTGATTGTTTTCCGACAGCCGGGCCACTGATTATAGATTTATTAGTTTTTTTTTTAAATGAAAAGTATAACCGGAGGGGTGGACCTCGACTGCCAATTATGTCGTCGCCCATTAACGACAAATGTCTATACCTTGGCCTGTACCAATCAGACGTGTGAACACAGGTAGTACTAGCTAGCCACAACTAGTGCCAACTGCTAGCACTAGCTAGACACAACTAGTGCCAACTGCTGAAAAGGGTAAAGGAAAAAAGGAAAATTTTAGTCTCACCCCAAAAATGATGGGTGTAGAAATTTTATCAAGTGCCAAATGGAAACGGGGTATGTTCATCATTTTTGGGATGGTAATAAAACTTTTCAAAAAAAAAAAACTTCTTTACGAATCGATCAAACGAGGCCATGGATCTCAACATGTTTTGTGACAAGAGGTGTGCCTCTTGTTAACATCAATTACAACCTCGAATCAGTGTGATGAAACCACTGGTACTATGTAAATAAGGGCAACCACTAGTACTATGTAAATAAGGGCCTGGCGCAACCGAATGAGAGTGGCTTCAGACAGAGTTGTGGAGAGTATTTACGAAGAACTCGCGAATAGGGTGATCGCGGAAGATTGCATTGAAGCTCCGGCAGATGCATCAAAGGATAGTGTGCTTAAGGAACCGTAGTAACGTGCAGTTGACCATGGGCCTTTAGCTCCAGATGCAGTCCCTTCCTCGGGTGATGGAACTTCTCAAGAGGAAGACATGGTGGATTGGAGAGTCGTTCGGGCCATCGGATCCACTTCATGCCGTAGCACTCGCCTAGCAAACCTTGGGATAGATTCGATCAAAGTTAGGGCTGCGCTTCGAGCCAAATCTTGAGTTCTTGAACCAAGTACATGCAACCGTCCTCCTCGTCCGAAATCTGGAGATTCTCTAATTTAAAATCTTCGGGATCAATTATCAACTTTTGACGATGCGGAGCCGAAGCTACCTCTGAATATCTTAGAGAATCACCATTCTCGATATAGCTTCAGCTATGGCCTTCTCTAGTATGGGAATGAGCAAGAGGTCCTTTTTAGATCAGATCTGGGAGCTAGAGAGGTTGAGTGCTTCAAAGTATTGAGACCTTTGGTGCTTTTACTTTATGTCTAGAGCTTTGGGTCCTTCTAAACATGCCGTCTTGGTCGGAATTCCTGTAAGTGTAATTTATGTCATTTGGGCATAGGTTTGTATGCGCAGAAAAAGATACGGGTCGTCTTTATTGCAAACACACGATTACAGTGTGTCGGGACCCGGGGACTCGGGGATGGTGAGCCAGGTGCGATGAATATTGATCAGGAGATTGAGGGATAGATCCTCTGGAGGGTCCCTTTGATCCGCGTCTCCACGTGGTATTCGTGCGAGAGCTCTGAAGGGGTTGCCCAGGACAGAGGTCTTTATAGGGTGAGGGTTTTGAGAGGCTAAGGAGTATTCGCCGTTGCTTTTGCCCCTTCCATGCTTCGCGCTTTCTCGGCTAGGAGGTTTTTGGCTTCGTTCCTCAGTCTTTATGTCTTCCTCGATCCTTGCTTGACCTCGGCGTCCTTGATCATCGGTTTGTGGCGTCGATCGTGCTTTTGGTGTCGGCTTTGGCTTTGGCTTTCGACTTTGGCTTGACTTTGGCGTGGCTCTGGCTTTGGCTTTGCTTCGGCGCTTGCGCTTGGACGTAGACGGGGGGGAGACTTGCGTTGCTTTCGTTCTTTCGGACTTCGCGTCATATCGGCTAGAACGTGCGGTGCTTTTGCTCGTGACTGGCGTAGTCGCTTGGCTTTGGCACTTGCGTTGCTTTGGCACGGGCTTTACCGGGACTTTTGCTTTGACTTCTTGCGTGGGCTTTTGCTTCGGCGTCGACTCGATCTTCTTCTCAAATGGCGGTGGCTACGTCTTCAATGCTTCTGGCTTCCTCTACGGTTTAGGTGTCGGCTCGACTTTTCTTCTTCTCCGGGCTTCTTTGGCGTGATCAGAGACAAAGGGTTCCTTTGAAGACGACGAGAGTGGCACCGATTTTCGTGCGACGGTTGTAGCGTTGACTTTGCTTTGAAGATGATGGGTGTAGCGACGACTTTGCTTCTCTTCTTCTCCGGGCTTCTTTGGCGTGATCGGAGTCGAAGGGTTCTTTTGAAGACGGCGGGGGTAGCACCGATCTCCGTGCGACGGTTGTAGCGTCAGCTTTGCTTAGAAGATGACGGGGGTAGCGACGCTTCGGGTGTTCTTCTCCAAGCTTTCTTCTTCGTGGATAGAGCGGACGTTTGTCGAAGGCGATGGGTGATGACGCTTCGGTCTTCTTCTCCGGACTTTTGGGCTTGATCGGAGTCGAAGGCTTGTTGGAGACGACGGGATGGTGCCGCTTCGATCTTCTTCTCCGGCCTTTGATTCTGGCGTCTTTGGAGTCAAAGGGTTCTTCTTCTCTGAGCTTTCTTCTTCGTGCACGGAGTCGAAGCTTGATCTTCTTGTGCAAGGGTCTTCACATTGATGAGAGCTTTCAATGGACTAAGCCGGTCCCGAAGGGATAGGCTTGCCCCGTGCCTCGTGAAGCCTTGGGTCGATGAAGAGCGCGTCTCCTCTTCTGCAGAGCTTCCTCGCTTTGTCTTCAGCTTGCGACCTTTTCGACCACTTGAGCCTTCCCTCTCCCCCTCTATTTATAGGTGAAGGGGGGAGGGGAGAGATATGAGAAGTTTAATTTTAAATCCCTTTAATATCTTCTCCATAATTATCCAAGATTTATTCTTCAATTGAAGAGAGGTAATTATGGCTGAATCTTGCACATGAAATCAATGGCGACCCGGCTCTTCTTCTTGTTCGTCGGATCGAGAGATCGGCGCAGATCCACACGTAAGTAGACGTCATACGCAACCTCCCCCCGCGCATGACGGTCTTTCTTTCTTTTTTCTTCTTTTCTTTCCTTTTCTTTCTTTCTTTTCTTTCCTTTTCTTTCTTTCTTTTTCTTTTCCTTGCATGGCCGGGCACCCCCTACCCGTGGATAGGGGGCTCGGATTTCAAAAAGGGGGCCCGGGTGGGCCCCGCTTGGGGATGGGCCCACCCGGCCTTTTGTTTGGCGCGGGTCGGGTCCGGTTTCCCCTTTTGAGTCGGTGTATGCGAATCGAGTTCGGGTCTGGGTCCGAGTGCGTGTCGGGTTTGCATCCGTATTGGTGCATGCAAGCCGGGTCTGGGTCCGAGTGTATGTCGGGTTTGCCTCCGCATAGGTGCATGCGAGTCGGGTTCGGGTTAGACACAATTTGTGTGTTTACAAGGTTGCATTTTTTATTTATTTTAATAAACAGTAGGGTTCTAGGCCGAAACCCCCCCACCCCCCACCCCCCTTCCCTCTCTAAGAGGGATTTCCAAAAAAAAAAAGAAAGATTTGCGGACCCGACAATTCTCACATACCTATGAAAATTTTTTCCATGGTTCCGAGAAGACCCATGACAGACCCACTACTTCTTCCTTGTCTTAGGGCTTGTTTAAATCCTATACAAATAGGAATCGGTTTCTATTTATAGACGTATAAATAAAAATTTTGTTTGGATGTGGCTTTTTTAAGTATGCAACAAGATGTACACATGTAAAGATTTATTGCTAGTTGGGTTTTTGAGAATTTGGTTCATCCCATGAACAAATGAAAACCGACGTTTTATTTACACAAGCGGTCCCCACATGGAAAATCTCGCGATCCCATCCCGTGAAAAAAGAACATGCCTTCCTCCCATGCAAGAAAACACCATCTCTCCTTTCCCTCCACGTGTGAGATATCTTTTTTTTATTTTTTTTTGAGATCGGCGGGTGTCCCGAAACCTTTCGGGCAATGGCCCACTTCAGGCTCGGACTAATCCCTCCAGAAGTGAAGCCCGACCCGACCCACTCGACAATTCCCACTTCATTCCTGGGTAAATCGAGGGGAGAAAGAGTTGAACCCACAACCTCATCACCAAAGCATCAGTTGCTTTGCCAACTCTCCTATCCCCTGGTGGTTGCGTGTGAGATATCTTTGAGCAACTACTTCGTGGTATGCCCAATTATTTCCATCACGTTGTAGTCCTCCTGATCTCTCCAACAATCATCTTCTCCGTGAATATTCAATATCTCGAAGACTGATCTCTGATCTCTCTGTCATCAAGATCCGATCTGTATTCCCCGACGATGGTCTATCATCTATTCTATCACCCTTGTCGCAATACCTCTTACATGTTAAAAAAGACAAACAAGTACAAACATAAATCTATGTACAAATATGTATAATTGATAAAAACAGAAAAACAAGCACAAATATGAACATGTGTTTCTTTACATATGTATTAATGCATATTCAAAGAAACACACATCATCTATGCCCATCATCCAAACAAGCCCTTATGATTTCTCGGTGGCATAGCATGGGCACTATTTTTAGGTGTGTTCACATGTGTCTGTGTGAGGTGGTAGAAAGGTCCATTAATGTTTTGACACAATGTGAACTGGAGAGGAATAAGAGAATCTTCACTAGCTAACTATCACAGACTTAGCTTTTTCTTTCACCATGGACTGTGCAACACTCGAACCACCTCCTCGTAGCCAAGTCAGCCTTCCCTCAAAATCCTCTTTGCTCGCTCACACACAAGGCAAGATAAGAGACTGATAGAAGAAAACTTTCTATTACTTGGAGAATTATATTTCTATGAGTTGATGAGTAAATTAATGAGACATCCCCTATTTATAGTTTACAATGATGGACGAGTGCTCATGCTTATGGCACTAGTTACCAATCTACTGAGTGTGAACATTTTAGAGTTTTCCACACATTTCTATCATTAGTGCTATACAAGATATGTTACAATAGGTTAGAACGTTCTAGAGAACGAGAGAACCTGGGATGACTAGCTCCATAGGATTCTAGAACATTGTAGATTAACCTTTGTTCTCCAAGTAATCATCAGGTGTTTGCTTGAATGTCTCAAGCACTTGGCTCGGCACAAGCAGGGTGAAATAGTGTAGAAGGAATATTCTCTCCCACCTAATGTGTCGATGCCCTCATCGGGGAACTTCTGGATCTGCCTCTCAAACTGGTGCAACGTTTCTGTGCGCTCCTGGCCAGCTTGCCTCCCATTGCAGAAGTTCTTTTCAATTGATAAGGTACTCCACACAGAGCGACATTCCTCGACAATGGATGGTCCACTTATCCAGCACAACTCCCACTTTTTTGTCTAACGGCATAGTCATGGGTCTCTTTGATACTCCTCATGGCCGTCCTCTTAATCTTCAGGATATGGCTTCAAGAAGCTAGCATAGAAGACATGATGGATTTTTAAAGTTGCCGGGAGTTGGAACTTATAGGCAACTTTGCCCATCTTCTTGATGACTCATAAGGGGGTTTCATAGCTGGGAATCAACATTTTGTGCACCTTCCTGAACATTTTTATATCTGTATTTATGAGAGCGGCATCTTTTTAAATAATCATACTTATATTAAGAAATACCCTAATTGAAAATCATATGGCACTAACGCGTAGGGCTCGTCGAGTAGATGAATTTGTATATAAACATATATTTTCTTAACTTAAATAATCATACTTAGATTATAAAATGTCCAAAATGAAAATTAAATAGCATCAACATATAAGGCTCGTCGAGTAGATGAATTTTGTATATAAGCATGTATTTTTCTATCTTTATTTGCTATATTTTAAAATTCAAATAAAAACCAATATAAGCGAAGAATTGAACTCTCAACTTACTTCAAGCTAAACTACATCCCTAACCACTAGGCTAGCAACCTAGTTATATCTAGAACCTATAGACAAACTAGCTAATTAAGAGATGGGTAAGCAACCCTTAGGTTTTAATAGAATGACCCTTCGTTTTCCTTGCAAAACTATTGAAACCTCCACCTTTTCAAATTTTAGGAGCTTAGCTATAAAAAAGAGGTCTCCACTTCTATTTCTACCACTCCGAAGGCAAGTTCCGTCCTCACACAACCCAAGGCCAAGTCACCACCACCACCGCACCCACTGTTGGCCACCACTATTGTCATCGTCGGCCACCATCCTGCCACCGGTCAAACCCGGTAAGTGACTTTCCACTTTTGGGCTTAGTCAAATTAAATGGATTAGGTTTAGCCAATTCCGTGACTGTGACTCGATTAGATTGGGCTTTGCCAATTTGACACATTTATGTTGACTGAAACGTGTTTGGGTTAGACTTAGACAACCCAATGGGTCAATTCAAAGTTCTTATGGGCTCAGCCAGTTATTAATAGGTCCAATTGGGGCTAAAACATTGAGGGATTTCGGGCTTAGCCATTTAAAGTATTTTGGCTCAGTCATCCTATTTGTTGGGCCAAGCCCAATTATTTAGTAGGGCTCAACTAGTCTGTCGATATCTACTGGGCCATGCCTAAATGTTCATCCTATTTAATATGGTAAACCCAACCCAAATTATTTGAGCTAAACCCAAATCCAAGTTACAAGCCCAAACTATATTGGGCTAACCCCACTAATATAACTGGGCTGAACACAAGTGATAGACCCATTTTAGGGTTGGCTCGATTAGTATATTAATTGTGCTCCACCTGACATGCAATTGACAAGAAGCCACTACCTTTTCCGTTCCAGAGTTTTACATAGAGAAATGCTATTCAGCCCGAAGGTTTTTTCGATTTCGCTCAGCCTGATTGACGTGGCAGTATTTCTTTTTGTGATTTATTGATATAGAGAGATGTTATTCAGTCCGAAGGTTTTTTCGATTTCGCCGGTCCGATTGGTATGGCAGCGTGCAACTGGTGGCTGAAACCCACTAGCGGCATTTAAGTCTTTTACACCACCAGTTGCACGCTGTCATGTCAATCGAGCTGAGCGGAATCGAAAAAACCTTCTGGCTGAATAGCATTGCTTATTGTTATATCATCCTATTTATGGCATTATGTGGCACAATGGATGACTTCCAAAAGAGTAGCCCCCTCCCATACCCATTCAGGTGCTATACGGATACGTATCTGAAATCCAACATGAAACCCAAAATCTACATATGGACGCTAGGGGTGGGACTTGGGGGGGGGGGCAATCCCGAACCCGACCCGTCCAACCCGAACAATGGACAAACATGGGTAAAGCTAATTAAAAACTTGGATGGGTTTGGACAAAAAAAAGATCAACCCAATTTTAATTTGGATGGGTTTGGACACCAATCTTCCCAACCCAAGGAATCTAAGGAAGTGACACACTAAAGTTGAATGCTTAGATAGTTTTTTTCTTTATGGGAATCAAAAACTGTTTGTTCAATGTTTGTGCAAGTCGGGTTAGGCATGAGCAGACCCTTCAACCCGACCAACCCGCTCAAGTCCCATCTCTAATGGACGCGGATCTATATCCGTCATGAAACCAAAACCCGGCCACATATGCGTATGAATCTATCGGGTATGGGTATGGACTCATCCATACCCATTTAGGCACGGGTTGGTCGGGTATGGGCCCTCACATCACGGACCCCACCCCAACCCATACATAAAATGCCAACGTGGACCTGAGGTCAGGGTGCTCGACCAAATAGTGCCAACCACAAGCAAAGGAAGGAGCTAGGAAGCTAGCTTAGTACTATTATAAGGTGCCCTTAAAGAATTGGATAAGTTAAATAATTAAGGGAGCATCGTGCGGGTGGGGTGCCTTACCAGAATAAACACACGACATTGCACGATTATTAGCACCATATGCCCACATGCAATGTGGACGAACAAGTCACCACACGCTGCTGGAGCCGTTCATCACATCAAGATCAGATCCACAAGCGCCACAACCCTTCCAGCATGGGAGTGTGGGCGTTGAAATCATCTGTGGCTTCGTATCACTGCTGCCAAAATGGTTGGGACATCGTTTTAGCATGATTGCCAAGTAACCGGGTGCCTAATTATGGCAAGGCAATGCTACTCCAACATGGTGCATGCACATCCTGACGTGGCAGTTATCTGAAGCCTGACGGTCAGAAAAATTTTCACCACGGACGGTTGCTGTAGCCTGTACTCACACCCGGTGTGGGCCAACATGCGGGCTGCACTCCGCGCCAACTCCGCACAAACCAGAGTGGGACCCAGTACATGGTGCGGAGTGCAGCCCCCTCATTGGCTCCCTGCAGGGCGGGTCCATTGCTTTCTACGGCAGGCTTGACCTGCTGACTATTGTTTGGTCTGACCCTAGGTTGGTTGGAGAGTGCGGGCCCGTCTAAGTCGGGAAAATTTTCAGGAGGGGCCGGGCAGGCCCACGGAATGACAAAAAGAAACCCTATCACTGCCGGCCACATAAGCATTGTGGTGGTCCCCAACAAGAAATGCGGTAGGGTTACCGCATTTCCACTTCTTACTGGCCACTCAGAGAGCACGTCATGCATGGCTCACTACCCCACGGCCACCAGGTTCAGAGTCGCTTTACGGCTTCAGCTTCAATGGCACGCATCAGGGTACTCGATCTACCCATTACAAGTAGCCCTCCGATGGTCGGAGGGAGCCGACCCAAGCACCGGCGCGGCGGAGATGGACGAGCGGTGGGCTGGGCTGGGCTCCACCTTGGCGAGCCTCATGTTCCTCTGGGCGGTCGTCCGCCAGTACTTCCCCTCCAACTTCGACACCTACCTCGCCAAGCGCGCCTTCAAGCTCATCGGCGACTTCTCCCCCTATGTCCAGATAACCGTCCCCGAGTACGCCGGCGAGCGGTTGAAGCGCAGCGAGGCCTACGCCGCCGTCGAGTCCTACCTCACCGCCTCCTGCTCCCAGAACGCCCGCAAGCTCAAGGCCGAGATTGGAAAGGGCAGCAGCAACCTCATCCTCAGCATGTACGGCAACGAAGAGATCTCCGACGAGTTCCAGGGCGCACAGTTCTGGTGGTCCTGCACCAAGACCGTCCCCCGCTCCCAGGTCATCTCCTTCTACCCCACCCCCGAGGAGCGGCGCTCCTACAAGCTCACCTTCCACAAGCGCCAGCGGGACCTCGTCATCGCCTCCTACCTCGCCCACGTCATCAAGGAGGGCAAGGAGGTCCGGGTCAAGAACCGGCAGCGGAAGCTCTACACCAACAACCCCAGCAGCGGCAAGTGGTACGGCCCGGTGTGGAGCCACGTGGTGTTCGAGCACCCGGCCACCTTCGACACCGTCGCCATGGATCCCGACCGGAAGACGGACATCATGGCCGACCTTGACGTGTTCCAGAAAGGGAAGGAGTACTACGCCCGGGTGGGGAAGGCCTGGAAGAGGGGCTACCTCCTCTACGGCCCGCCGGGAACCGGAAAGTCGACAATGATCGGCGCGATCGCCAATTACCTCGACTACGACGTGTACGACGTCGAGCTGACCACCGTGAAGACCAACACCGATCTGAGGCGGCTCCTGATCGAGACCACCGGGAAGTCGGTCGTCGTGATCGAGGACATCGACTGCTCGCTCGACCTCACGGGGAAGAGGAAGCAGAAACCGAAGGGGGCGGCGGCGGCGGATGAGGGGAGTTTCCAGAAGAAGATCCCGGGGAAGGAGGAGAAGGACGAGGGGAGCAAGGTGACCCTGTCGGGGCTGCTGAACTTCATCGACGGGCTGTGGTCGGCCTGCGGCGGGGAGCGGCTGTTCGTGTTCACCACCAACCACATCGAGAAGCTGGACCCGGCGCTGATACGGCGGGGGCGGATGGACAAGCACATCGAGATGTCGTACTGCACTTTCGAGGCCTTCAGGGTGCTGGCCCGTAACTATCTGGGCCTCGAAGAATCCCACCCGCTGTTCGAGACCATTCGGCGGCTACTGGTGGAGGAGAGGACCATGATCACCCCCGCTGATGTGGCGGAGAATCTGATGCCGAGCTCCGTCGATGAAGACGTGGAGTCGCGCCTCCATAGACTGATCGAGGCACTGATCAAGGCCAAGGAGGAAGCAGCAGCAGCGGCGGCGGCGGCATCGACGGAGGTCGACGGAGAGGGGGAGACGGTGGAGGATGACGGAGGAGTAGTAGAAGCGGTGGTTGGTTAGTAGTGGTTTGCGCGCTGTGCTGACGGAGGGGGGGGGGGGGGGGGTTTCACTAGCTGACGACTCAGCTATCGATTTTAGTATTTCCACCGTCGATCTACTGTAACATAATAGGTAAAACAGACGCACGCTAGCTGTCATTGGATGACATGTACGTCATTCTGTGAAAACGAACGAAGATTATTCACCCTCGGCTTCTTCACTCCCAAGCAGTCATGTACGGCCAGACAGACTTCCCTCCCTCTCTGCTCGCACCCTTTCCAACCCGACCCGTAATCCCCTCCCTTTGCACCGAACCCCCTCCTCTACACCTCTTCGCTCCCGAGAGAAGGGGGAAAGCCCGAATGCCGCCATCGTCGGAGCATGCAAACAGGGCTAAGCGCGATTCTCAGTGTGGTTGCGAGGCGAATATAGGAGGAGGAACCCAGAAAGACATCCCCCCTCCCCCCTTCCATCTCTTTTATTGCACTACAAGAAATTACATCAATGGTGATGACCTTTAGCAACAAGCTAAAAGGCATGTCGCCAATAGTTACCTTTCCACGACGCTTATGTCAGTTCATCCATAAATGTTTGGTTTTTTGCGATGTACTAATAAGTACTTTGTCAATTGTCATCAGCAAAACTTTCGTGCCATAGGCAGAGAAGGCATAATTGAACCAAAGAGATTCAGTGACGCCCTTGATACGAAGAAAGAGGGTGAGAGAATAGGTTTGGGAAGAAAAAACTCCTTGTATTATCTCA
Source organism: Chamaelirium japonicum (assembly GCA_947650365.1). Classification (NCBI taxonomy): domain Eukaryota; kingdom Viridiplantae; phylum Streptophyta; class Magnoliopsida; order Liliales; family Melanthiaceae; genus Chamaelirium; species Chamaelirium japonicum. The sequence goes on from OX393550.1 coordinate 88,732,625, forward strand.
TCAATGTTATTAACATTACAGAAGACTACCTCTCCTTATATAGAGAGATAACGCACACCTTTACATTACCACAACCGAGGTCAGACTAATAGAATACTATCACACTATATCTAATACCCCATGTCAAACTGATGTAAGGTAAAAACCGACATCAGTTTTCTTACTAAAAGAAAGGAGAAAGAAAAAAAAATACATCAAATAATCCTTTTTTTATGCTGTAAAGTAAAGATAGTGCCAGGGCGACCTGCAAACAAGTTGTTCTGGAAACCTGATTGAACTGCAAGCAGGACAACCGGGGGAACCCGACCAACCTGTAAGCAGGTCAACCGGGGGAATTGACAATGATCACTAAGGATCGGAACGGAGGAAGCCGACGGTGATGGAAGCCGGCAATAAAGGAGGCTGAAAGGAGAGAGAACGGCTAGGAAAAAAGGTATGGATGCGTCAGACCTTATATGAGGCAAGCATCCGTCCGAAACAAGCACTTGACACCTCATAGACGGTCTCAATCATCATAAACAAAGAAGAATAGAGGAAGGAGAGAATGTAGAGTCGTAGCTCTGATAGGGTCATATGACCAAGGAAAGAAAGAGGACCCGAAAAGGCCGGCACAAGTGTGACCAGTAAGAGAGAGGATCCGAAGGCTAACACAAGTATGACCAGAGAGAGAGAGGATCCAAAAGCCGACACAAGAGTGACCGGAAAGAGAGAGGATCCGAAGGCCGGCACAAATATGACCGGAGAGAGAGAGGATCCAAGGGTCACATGACCAAGAAAATGGAGAGGATCCATAAGCCAACACAAGTGTGACCGGTAAGAGAGAGGATCCGAAAGCCGGCACAAATGTGGCCGAAAAGAGAGAGGATCCAAGGGTCACATGACTAGGGAGAAAGAGGATTTGAAAGCCGGAAGAACTATGACCGGAGAGAGGAGATCCAAGGGTCACACGACCAAAGAGAAAGGATAAAGCCAACCGGCTAAGGAGAGAGACACCGGAGGGAAAGAAGCTCGATCGGAAGGAGGGAAAAAATCTCGATCGGCAAGAGAAGAAGATCAGACGGACCTGTAGAGCGCAAGGGCGTAGGTCGGCCGGTAGAGCGCAAAGCACAGGCAGGCTGACAGAGTGCAGGGCGCAAGCAAGCCGGCAAGGCGTAAGGCGGGTTGACAAAGCGCAAGGTGCAGTGGGCCGACAGAGTGTAGGGCGCAGGGAAAGCGCAATGGGTTAGAGTGTAGGGCGCAAGGCTCAGGCATAGAGGCCGTTGCGAAGAGCCAGCTTGGTACGGAAGGGTCGGGACTTGAGCAGCTAGTTGCAGCGAGCGCAGGATCCGGGCGACGCAAGAAGAGAGTGGACCGGCGGATAAAACAACGACCAGATGGAGGTGGGGCCACAACCATTCAGTGCAGTAAACCACAGTAGATCACAGCCATCTGGTATTTAGTAGAGTAAAAGAGAGTGAGGGGGATTCGAGAAAGAAGAGAGAGATAACACACAGGTGCAGAAATCTTAAAGCACAACCATCCGATGCAAATTGGATACCTGTGATCAGTTATATAGAGAGAGAACGAAATAAAGAGGGAATAGAGAGAGAGAGTCGAAGACGGGAGAGAAAAAAGTAGAAGAAATAGGGAGAGAGAGAGAGAGAGAGAGAGAGACGCTCGGCATGTGAGAGAGAAGATCGGAGGCCGGGGCGAGGGGGGTCGGAGACGTGGTCGGTGTGAGGGCTCAGGGCGCAGAGCCGGGCCGGGATCGGGATGCAGGGCCGAGTGGCAGCGATGATGAGCGGCAGCGGCGAGGGCCCCACGGTGACCGGGGCACCGGGCGGAGGTCAGCGCGGCGAGGGGATATATGGCTGGGAGCGCCAGATCTGCCCCCCCGTGCTGCTGTGCCGGAGACAGGACGTGGGCGTAGGTCTCAGGCGGCGGGCGCAGGGCCGGGATCGGACGACGATGGGTGCAGGGCGACGGGGGCGTCAGATCCGGTGACTGGGTGCGTGAAGCGTGTCAGATCCGTCGATCGGGTACATGAGCTTACCGGGTCTGGTCGGGATTTGATGCCACCCATGAGCAGGTGGTGGTCGTCTGGACGGTGTTCAAGGGAGAGGCCAGCGGGCGCAGGGCGGACGACGAACTGCTGACACGACGCAGTGCGTAGGGCCGGTTCGAGATCGGATGCAGGGCCGGGCTCGGATGAGGAGCAGCGGCTTGCACGCAGGGCCGGCGGGCGTGACGTAGGGTCAGAGAGGAGGTGGCACGGGCTTGGGCCTGCACAGGTTCAGATCAAGGAGGAGTAGCAGGTGGCGACACGATCGACGCAGGCAACAACAGATCTGGAAGGAGGTGGCACGGGCTCGAGCGGCTTGGCAGGAACGTCAGCAGCAATGCGAGGGGAGTCAGCGCGCAAGAGGTGGTCGGCCGGTGAGCACTACGGAGGTGGCACGGGCTCGACGGCGTGCTGCTACTGCAGGGAGGAGGCCGACACGGTGATGGAGAAGATTGGTGTCACCTGCGGGCTGTGCCCCAGGAAAGAGGCACACCGGCGATAGGGCCGTCGCGGAGGGGTGGCCGCCCGATGGGACAGGTCGTGCGGTAGGGCTCACCGGACTCGCACAGGGGAAAGAAATTTTTTTTTACTATGCCTGGCCTCCTTGAGGTTGCCGGCGGCAACCGGGGAGGCCGAGGCTAGAGAAGGATTTCCGAAACCCTAGACCAAGAAGGTTGGCTCTGATACCATGCTACGAAGAGAGAGAGAGAGAGAGAGAGAGAGAGAGAGAGAGAGAGAGAGAGAGAGAGAATAGGTTTGGGGAGAAAAAACTCCTTGTATTATCTCATCAATCTCATTAACATTACATAAGACTACCTCTCCTTATATAGGCAGAGAACGCGCACCTTTATATTACCACAACCGAGGTGGGATTAATAAAATACTAACACACTATATCTAATCTATTTACTTTTGGTGATGTAATATCTCGTCGCAAAAGGTTTCGGAATGTCCGTATGACAATTAGTAACATTTTTATTTTCGTCGGCAAATTATTTAACTTTCGGTAACAACATGCACGTGGATTGTCGGGGAAGGCCAAGTCATAACCCTAACTTAAAACGCTTCACCCTCAATCTCTTTTCCTTCTCCTTCTGCTGTGTAATCTGATCCTCTGCTAGGATGCGAGTTGAAGCCCTACTGCAAAGTAAACTTCTTCCTCCTCGATCCTCCTTCTCCTCCTTCTTCTTCTTCGATCTTCTACTCTCTCTCTCTCTCTCTCTCTCTCTCTCTCTCTCTCTCTCTCTCTCTCTCTCTCTCTCTCTGATCCTTTGTCATGAGGTTAAAGGTCCGAATTCCTATTTCTAGCTATGGTAAACTCTAGCCGCCCATGTTCCCATCTTGATCCAGAAAGAATAGATGACAAGGGCAAAGGGAAAAGGGTCGAATTTTCTTCTAATCTAATTTTGCCACCAACCAACGTTGAGTTTCTGGGGTTTTCTTGATTCTCCCTTTTGTTCTTCCTCACTATTATTGCTTTTGATGAAAAACTTGGGGCTTTTGACATTATTGTTCTCGTGAATCTTTAATTATTTGTATGAAATTTGTAGAATGATACATATGTTCTTAGATTGGAAGGGACACTTATTACCTCTGCATCTCCATTTCTAATTCTATGTGATTGTGGGAGAGATGATAGGATTTAAAAGTTATAATCTTGCTATCTTTGTGTAAATAATTTTTTCTTTCCTTCTAACTTGCCCTGATAAGAACAAAGATGTCGCTTGATAACGTAAAAAAAAAAGAAAAAACTACAAATTCAATTTGGTGAAAGAAAAGCCCATAAAATTTGTAGGTTTTGGTTTAAAGATATTGATATAGTTCATTGATGTAATTTTGTTTATACCAAGAGTACTCTATCTAAAGTAGGACGACGTGAAGGCAGGCACACAATCATCTATTTATAATACAAGACAAGAACATATAGATCATGAAAAAACATAAGATGCTTATGATCGAAACCATATATATATATATATATATATATATATATATATATATATATATATATATATATATATATATATATATATATATATATATATATATATATATATATATATATATATATATATAGACTAGTGAAAACCCCGTGCTTGAAGGCACGCAAAAGATTTTGAGGGAGACGAAAAGTATCCCTCAAAATATTTCAAGGGAGTTGACAAAAATTCGAGGGCTGCGAAAATATTTTGACGGATGTGACTATTTCTTGGGTGACAACAATATTTAAAAGGTGACAAAATTTAAAAGAAGAGGGAGGATGCAGTTTGCCGAAGGAGGGTTGGCAGATCATTTTCTTCCTTTGATCCTCTTCACTCTCTTGCCTTTCTCTATCTCTCGGGTAGCTGGATTAAAAAATAAAACTTGGTATTATATTAAGTATCATTTTTTTAAAAAAATCAAGTGTTATGGGCACATGAAAAATTTTGAGGGCGCCAAAAAAAATTCAAAACATAAACCCACAAAAATAAATATGTCATATAAATTTTTTCATCGTGCAAGAGAGAGATAGAGTCAAAACAATTGTGATAATAAATTGTATGTAATTAAAAAACAGACCAAATTTTACAGTTAACAAATACATGTTTCGATATAAAATCATTTAAACAAAATTTACAAATTTAGCATATATGCTACACCGTCCAAGAGAGTTGTTTATTAGGTGATAAATATGAAACTTCATCTGAACCAATTTTATAAATATTTACAAACTTAGCACATATGCTGCATTCGCAATAGAGAAAAAGACTTGGAGCACAGCTACGATACAATGATTCAAAACATTCTTATGCAACTTCAACATGTGATAGAAGCTCGGATTTGACCATTGTTTTTCATGAGACGTGACGAAAAGGTTCGAAGGGCTTAATATTTGCTTTAATAGACAGAAGACTCAGATCTGTCCATTTTCTTTATCATCAGACATAGCGTAAAGTTTTAATAGGCTACAAATGAAATGTGGATTGAATACGCAGCTTTAAGAACCCTCTTCTTTTTGACCTTGTGCGAGGCGCTTCATTACCCAGAAACGTCCACCTAAAGCACCCCAAATAAACTATAACCAAATCTAATGACATCGATAAATAGTACAAAGACAACCCCAAGAAATTCATCAACTCATTACATATTTTACCATGAAAAAAAAATTCTTTCCCCTCTGCAATTGTCTCGAAGATCTTGGATGGATTGCTTTGATTTGCAGGAAGGCATGCATGCAATGAATGTTTCACTCGATTTTCCTTTCTCTACTCCCTTCTTGTGGGCAGGAGGGGTCGCCGCCTTCAAGCACCCAGTCTTCCCGTAGAATCACATGAAATATATATATATATATATATATATATATATATATATATATATATATATATATATATATATATATATATATATATATATATATATATATATATATATATATATATATATATATATATATATATATATATATATATAAGAGAGAGAGAGAGAGAGAGAGAGAGAGAGAGAGAGAGAGAGAGAGAGAGAACGGGAGGTGAGCTGCCAGCCTATTTTTTATTTGAGCTGTCACTGTCAACCGTTAGATTCGTATTGAGTAAACGGCTCAGATCTTGCTGTATTACAGCTGTATTGCAGCACAACTGCAATATAGCAGTAATACAGCTGTCAACCACCCCCCAACTCTCTCTCATCTCTCTCCCTCTCGAGCTCTCTCTGTGGCCCGAAGCCCCTCCGGCAGCCCGACCCCTCCGGCAGCCCCCCCCGATCCCCTCCGACAGCCCCCCCGATCCCCTCCGGCATCCCTCCGACAGCACCATCCCCCTCCAGCAGCCCCCCGACGGCAACCCTCAGGCCCCCTCGGCGTGGTTCGCTCCTACCGGCCCCGAAACTTGCCCGGCGATGCCCGCAACTCCGGCAGCACCCTCCGGCTGCCCTCGACCTCCACCCCCGACCTCCCGGCGCCGACCACAACACCGGAGGGGGTCGGGGCCCTGCCGGAGGGGGTCGGGGGGTTGCTGGAGGGAGACGGGGTCGCCGGAGGGGGAGGAGGCCAGGGGGTGCCGGCGCCGGAGATGGGGTGCCGGAGCCGGATCTAGCCGAGGGGGTGCCGGCGCCGGAGGGGGAGGAGAAGGGGGTTGTCGGATCGGGAGGTCGCGGCTGCCTGCGGGAGGGTCCTCGGCGGAGGGGAAGGGAACTGCCGGTGGGGTGAGCCGGAGGTGGCTGGACCAGCACCAGAGGGGGAGGAGAAGGGTGATGGCGGCGGTGGTTCTCTTCAGCGAACGAGGGAGAGAGAGAGTGAGAGAGAGAGATTGTGATAAGAGAGAGAGAGTGTGTGTTTTATTTTTTTAGATCGGACGGTTATGATCAGTGGGATCGGATGGCTGTGAGCTGACAGCCTAAAATAAAAATGGGCTGTCAGCTCATACCCGTATTCTCTCTCTCTCTCTCTCTCTCTATATATATATATATATATATATATATATATATATATATATATATATATATATATATATATATATATATATATATATATATATATATATATATATATATATATATATATATATATATATATATATATATATATATATATATATATATATATATATATATATAGATGGTACCACAACGGCATTGGCGGTAGGCAGAGCATGGCGTGGAGGGCGGCCTGAAAAAAAAAACACAGATATAACACTTAAGATCATATATGCATCTGCTTGAAGATTCTCATCCTTAAATATAGCACTTAAGGTTATAGAACGAAATCATGAAAGAAATGAGGCTCGCAAACACTGGAGCACAATAAACATTAAACATATTGAAAAGTCCAAAATGACAAGGGTAAACAAGAACATATTAAAAAGTTCTAATTAGTTACTTCCAATTTTCAAAGCATTAATCAACAAAGTCATGGTAGGGTATATTTTTCAGATCTATAGCAATATATACATACTAACAATACTCATCAAAGAAAAAAACTAACCCTTTTTTTATTTATTATTTTTATGTTATTTATGCACAAAGAAAGTATGATGGGCTTGGCACACAAATAAATTATGACGGTCTTGGAAAAACTTATGAAGTATGATTAGATTGCTTGAAGTCATGAATAAAAACCACAATATGGAGGCAATTGTTCCATAAATATGATTATATGGGCTAATATATGCTAAGAGTTCTACATATAGAAGAATGCTAAGTGTGCCCATAGTTTTATAAAAAGATATGTCATTTACCTCATTTAATAGCAAAGTAAAATGTTCAAATAATTTACCTTCATATGATTGTTTATTGAACCGGTAATTTATCCAATTTTACATGTTTCAGGATCCACAAATTGTACTTGTGTAAGTGTGTAACAACAAATGATTCATATCATTCTAAGTCAAATGGGAAAAAACAAATTCATCTTTTACTTTGAGCTTGTGTAACAACGTACATTGATTCAATAATGAGTACAAAAAAGAGTTGTGACATATAGTGGACTACCTATAATAGCATACGTAAATAACCTTACTCAAAAAGTGTTGCAATAGGAAACTCAATCGACGACCACAACAAACTTTGCCAAAGTTCATTTCCACAAAAACGAACTTCATGTGAGTGCATATGAGATGAAAGCATGCTCTTGATTAAAGATGCCAACAGAATAATACTTTTGCAAACACAGAATGAAGTACAAAATAGAGATAGATAGAAACAAAAGGGAGTAGGGGAGAAGATGGGTTTGATGGTGGTGGTGGTGCTGCTGACTATATGAATTGGCCCAATACCAAAAGACACATAATTAATCATGAATGGCCACACAAAAGATATCAAAAATGGTGACGAAATTTCAAGACGATGACAATATTTCGAAGAAGGTGATAATATTTTAAGTATGACAACAATATTGTGAGGTAAGTAAACTCTTTCTCTCTCATATCTAAAAAACAAAATTCACAATCAATGCCCCAGTGGTAAATCTCTCTTTCCTGACATATTAAAAAAATATTTACAATCTGTTTTTACAGTCAATGAACCACTCTCTCTCTCTCTCTCTCTCTCTCTCTCTCTTTCTCTCTCTCTCTTCCGACATATTTTAAAAAATATTTACAATATGTTTTTACAATCAATGAACCCCACCAGTAAATCTCTCTCTCTCTCTCTCTCTCTCTCCTGAAGTCTTTTTTAAAAAATGTTTACAATCTGTTTTTATAATCAATGAGCCCCATCAGTAAATCTCTCTCTCCCAACATATTTAAAAAAAAATGTTTACAATTTGTTTTTACAATCAATAAACCCCACCAGCAAATCTCTCTCTCTAAATATGGTTCAACATGCATTCCTCCGTTGGACGTTGTACGCCAAGATTGGAGAAGGAGCTCGATGTCCACTTGGCGTTGCTATAATCAGAGTTGACTTGGGAGGCCTAGAATGTAACCTTCTCTTGTATATATAACATAATATACAGATGAGAAGGTAAATGAAGGGTCCATGCAAAAACAGAGAGAGAATGTGAGCATCGATGCATATGTTATTCTTTTCTTCTTGCTCTTTATATTTATTTTCTTCATTTTTTCTATCAGAACCCAGGACTATAATTTTTCTTATAGCCTCCTACTATATAGTTCAAATTTAAATTAGTTGTTTCAAAAATACAACATGATGCCAATTCAAAAAATGCATGAAAATCTTTAAAGGAAAATGGTTTACAGAAACCTCAATTTCTTTAGCCTATTGTTACTTCTCATCCTCTTCCTTCCCTTGAGATCCACATCTATGAATTGAAAGGTCCGAATGGATCCTGCACATATTTCGTGTGCATTTCACAGGTGGATTTAAAAAACCCCGTGAATTAACTTGGGTTACGGGTGTGATTCAACCCGAAAAAAAAAATCACAAGCTGAATGACAAAAAAAAAAAACCAGAGCCTCTTGATCTTCTTCTTTTAAATTTTTAACCCATAAAAAAAAAGGTTATTTTGACTTTTGCCCCCCAAATTTTGCCTTAAATTAGACTTTACCCCCTATATTTTCATTAATTAGATGTTACCCCCTAAATATTTTTTTTTGCATAAATTATTATTGAATGATTAAAATAGAAGGGGTATGTGGTCAAGGATTGGCAACTAACAGTTGCCAAAATAGCTACCATAATAGTTCAACTTGAAGTGGCACGATCACAACCATCTGTTGCAACATGACTGATCAAAGAAGGATATTATACTAAGTATTGAATGGACGTGTCATAAAATTTTCAAAATGAATGATATCTCTAACATATACCCGGAGCTGGTCGTCTACATATATGTAAAAAAAAAAGGATAAAGAGTACATTCAGAAAAGGGGGGGAAAAATAACAGACGCAATTACACCACATCACATCAAAAGTGTACACTGAAATAAGAGAAGCAAGTACACACCTAATGTAAAAAAAACTTAGCCCATTAGAATAGAGGAAGGCTTACCAACACAGGATGGGCGAAGACAATCACCACATACCCAGCGGTGCCGGAGCGGAACCTGTGGACTAAAACAAAAAACAGAGAGATAAATAGGAAGCTTGGCTGTTTAATTTACAAATTTTTATTCATTAAAAGAAAAACCGTTAAGCGAGAAGTATTCTTACCAGACTTGCAATCGATGGTGGGATAGCATGTTGGAATTGGATCTGCTTATCAGAGTCGCAGCGGAAGCAAAAGATAGATCCGATGATCATACGGTGTATGTTTCATTATAATTAATTCTACAAAACAATCTATATGCAAATCTATGATCTTAGCATATGTGCGGACACCCTAGAGGCATACTACGATCTACAGAAGACATGCATGCATCTAGTTAGGTGTTTAGAATCATCATACCTTATAGATCTATGATCCGGAGATGACGGAACGATGAAGAACCGCACTTGAATCGCAGGGGAAACTGTCGGATAGCACCTTGTCCTTTGCGAATTGAAGAATCCTCAAAATCTTGTCTCTGAGTGCAAGGATTAAGAGCCGACGGAGGAATCCGTTGCGAAGACGATGGCTAGCTGCGAGATCTCCTCCTCCTCTTTCTCTCTTCTTCCTTCTCATTCCTTTCCTCTTTCTTCTTCATTCTTCTTCCTCTTTCTTCCTTGGCCGAAACCACAAAAAGAGGGAGAGAGGGAGAGGGTCGGATTTTCTGGAGAGGGGGAAGCATAGGGCCAGCCTCTCCCCTCCATTCTCCTCTTATAGGGCCGGTCCCCTAGTGCTACAAGCAACCTAGGGCCGGCCCTAGATGGATAGGGATAAGGGGGGGGGGGGGGGGGGGGGCGGTTTTCAGGGATTTCCAATGTCTATTGTGAAGCCTGGACGAAAATGCCCTTTACGAAAAGTGAAAAACTAAAAGAGAGACTGAGTGAGGTGCGCTACTCGAAATCGAGTTCCGTCAGCGCCTATGAGCTCCTGAAATTATTCCACTCATTCTAAGATCCATATTCAATATGTTCTGAGCCATATTTTAGTATTTACCAAAATACCCCTACGGCCCGTAACACATGTGAATTAGGTTCTTAGGCTCCGGGCTTGCACTCCATTGCGCTACTTCGCATCCAACGTATCCAAATAGGTCAGGGAAAAATTCCTATACACAACGACATGGTAGAACCTTCAGGGTTCAGGATCTCTAGCTCCAACCAGAACCCTGATTAACTGTTCCGGTGACACACCGAAAGTTCCGTTAATCAACCATAATCCGATTAACCCGTGTAGCCACTCAGAGTGCGACACGAGTTGAACTCTAGTGATCCTAAACTAATGTTACTCCCTTGTAACCCTGTTCTCTACTATAGTCCGATAATCCTCAGTCCCTCCTATTACTGGTGCCATGATACGACTCGGGCGGTGGGGAGCACCGTTAGATCCTGATTGATCATCTGACTATGGTTTGATGACTTATCATCTATAACACCACACACCTTCCGGTGCTATGCCTAGCATCCGGAACATCATCAGTCATACTGACAACCACCAGGCCTGGGTTAACTGTGTGGACAGATTGACTCATCAAAACGCACTTATCCAACACTGGACGTCGGATAACCTGTGGGGATTACATATCACTCAAGCGCCAGTTAGGTAACTCAACGTACCGTGGTATTGGACTATGGAAGGTCCGCACATGTTGGCACATCAAAGCACCACACAACTGGTTGGCCCAGTGAACATGGTCCCTCAGGGTTAAGGACAGATTATCTATAGTAGTAAGATGGTTTATACACCCAGTGTCTGAATCACTGAACTGTGCACCGTCTTGGTTCCTGTTCAACACGATCATCGTGCTTGGTCAGGTGAATGGGAATCTCATATTCCCGTGGTGGAGACTTCACCACATCCTCTACCTGCCAATAGCTTATTCTCGGTGAAGCGACCAGCATCACCTAAGCTGTGAACTAGTTCTAGGTCTACACATAGCTGGTCCACTGGGTCTCCCAAGCATGGATCCACCATGCGCCTCAGTGGCCTACTGTGTTCCCTAGGGTCCTTTATTATATGTGTATTAACATATACCATAGTAGTATTCTAATTAAAGCAATAACCAAAGGCATCTTTATTAATGTTAATACAGAAAATCCACGCTAAGGACACACGAGCTACAACATAGCATGCCCAAGAATCAGGGTGCCAACGATCTTGGTGACGGGCTCAAAAAAGAAACATAAATAACATCGGTGCGGGCAATGATAAAAAGAACACACATACACAGAGAGAAAGAGAGCAAAAAAAATAGAAAAAATGCTCATTACATATAAAAGGCGTATCCTATGAGCCCAAAATCTTTTCCATATGGTGTTCACGAAAAGTTTAATTAGCTCTCTCCGGTTCAACTAAATCGTGTGTTTATTCAATCAAAGCACTATGTAGTTACTACATATGAACCACCCATGGTAGTCAGAGTATGAGATTCCAAACAACTACTCAAAATCAATTTAGCTTGGCAACTATACATTTAATAAACATAATATGGGGATTTAATCCCTAGACTTAGTACAACCAAGACTGAACTATATATTGGGAATAATCCAATAGAGAATAATCTGGCAGTACTGAATTACATATGAGGTTCTAAATTATGGCATGCAATACTAATATCCACTATACGTCCTTGTGAGCCTTTGGAAACGTGAAGGAGTTGTCTAACCCATATATGGCCTTGAAAATTAATTGGCTCAAAAAGAGTAAATTATACCTTGCTCATATGCGGTTCCTTGGATATTCGAACCTCGACCTCCCTTGATCATCCTGAAACACAGAGAGAGAGAGAGAGAGAGGGAAAAAAAGGAAAAAAAAACATCAGTAATCCTAAAATCGAAAACAGAGAGAAACTGGAAAGGAAGAAAAGGAAAAAAAAAATCACCTATCCTTCTGCCTTTTATGTCTGTTGCTAATGGTGAAAAGGGGGAGGGAGCGCGATTTTACAGACGAAAGGGAAAAAAGGGGGAGGGGTGCGTGATCCTCTCTTGAAACGTAAGGGGGGGGGAGGGGAGCGCGATTTTACAGAGGGGACGGAGATCCTCCCCTGCCTCTAGCCCCGTCACCCTCTCACAGTGGATCCGGTGCTTGCGCTCATCCCCGACCTCCAGCCCCATCTCCGATCGGTGATCTCACTTATCTCCGACCAGATCTCCCGATTAGGTCTCTTGATCCCTTCCCCTTTGGCTTTCGTTCTCTCTCAATCTCTCTGATACGCAGCCAACTCCCCGACCTACCTTCATCCCCTCCGGCAGGCCACAGGGCCAGTGAATCGCAACCCCTTCAGCGTCGGTCTCACCGACGATGTATCGCACTCGAGGTCTATGGTCCCCCTTCCCGAACTCCAGCCCCTGTCGCCCCCTCATGGTGGATCACGTTCATCCTGGACCACTTTGAGCCCTTGCTCTATGACCGCCTGGCTGGTCCAGCAAAAAAAAAAAGAAGAACCGGCTCGATCCGGATCACCGGGTGCAGCCGGGCAGAGAGAGAGAGAGAGTGGGGGGGGGGGGGCTCATCGGAGAGGAAGCGGGAGCAGTTGTAGGGCCTGCGGTGGTCGAGTGACAACAGGCGGAGGAGCTCTAGGGTTGGGCGATCAGTGGACGGTCGCCAGCTGCAGAGGAGAAGGAGAGGGTGAGAAGCAACGCGAGGAGGAAGTGACGACCTCCGTTGTTGCTGAGAGATCAAGAGGAGGGGGAGGAGGAGATAATGCCCTCCTCCCCTCGTTGTTGTTGCCGAAGGGGAGAGAGGAGATGGCTTGGTCGCCCCTCCTCCCATCGCTGTTATTTCCGAAGATATGAGAGAGAGAGAGAGAGAGAGAGAGAGAGAGAGAGAGAGAGAGAGAGAGAGAGAGAGGCACACAGTGGGCCGGCTTCAAAGACAGAGAGAGAGATTTAGCGGTGAGAGGGGCGGGGTGCTCCGACTTCTAAGAGAGAGAGAGAGGAGGGTGGGATGGCTTCCGAGAGAGGGTGATTTAAGAGGGCGGGGGGCTCCGACTTCCGATATATATATATATATATATATATATATATATATATATATATATATATATATATATATATATATATATATAGAGAGAGAGAGAGAGAGAGAGAGAGAGAGAGAGAGAGAGAGAGAGAGAGAGGCACACAGTGGGCCGGCTTCAGAAACAGAGATTTAGCGGTGAGAGGGGCGGGGGGGGGGGCTCCGACTTTCGAAAGAGAGAGAGAGAGCGGAGGGCGGGCCGGCTACCGAGAGAGAGTGAAAGGGAGAGGGGGTGATTTAAGAGGCGATTTGGTCGGGGTTAGGAAATGGACGACTGTGATCGAGTTTCCCTGTTTATCCCCCTCCTCTCAACAAATCTCAACCACTGCTTTGTCCCAGTTCATTTGTCCCCCCTACAACCGTTGTCCATTATTATTATATACACACACACACACACACACACACACACACACACACACACACACACACACACACACACACTAGTGGAAGCCCGTGCCGATCGGCACGCAGCGGGCGCCTTCAGTGCGACACGCAACGAGAGCCGTCGGTGTGGCACGCAATTGGCACCTTCGGCACGACACAACTGGCACACAAAAGATTTCGAGGGAGTCAAAAAATATTTTGAGGGCACCGATAATATTTCTAGGGAGATGACAACTTGCCGGTAGGCAGACCCCACAGAAAAAAACCCGGACTTCGATGGGATCCAACCTAACCTATCTGGTTCACCTTCCGGTACAAGGCTTAATCGCCTTATGTGGCTACAGGTCATGTCGTCAAACCCCATGGCTTGCATGATATCATTCTTCCAAACACCATTTGAGAAATCAAATAGATCAACCACTCGGAGGTCAGAAAACTGAGTGTCGCCAATTGCATTGCTTGAGACCGGATGCTGGATGGAGACGCGGTAGCCCTCTACAGTAGGGATCCATGGGTCGGAGGTGACCCGGACATAGTTCCCATCACGAACAAGCCAGCAAGTACCACCTTTTACGAAATCCCGGCTTTGGATCAAGCTGTTCAAGGCCGAAGAGTGATACGGTTGCCTTTTGTGATTCCAAAAATCTTCCCCGTGCAGGTATTTTTTCGCAAGAATTTTGGCCCACCAAGCATTTGGGTTTAACAAAAATCTCCATGCCAGTTTCGTGAGGAAAGCCCAATTGATAGCTTCGAAATCCCTGATGTCAATGCCTCCTTCCTCCTTTGAAAGTTGGAAAAACCTCCAAGCCTTCGTATAGAGATGACGACCCCCACCCTCGAAGCCCCACCAGAAGTCCCTGACTAATGCATTAAGAGAATCTGTCACACGTTTAGGTAGGGCGATAGTCGACATAAAATAAGTTGGGATAGAAGACAGAGAATATTTGATGAGCGTGGTTCTGCCTGCGTTAGAGCTAGAGCAACTTTGACTTCCAACCTTTGAGTTCAATTGGCTTGGAACCTATCCCCAATAAACTTATACGTCAAGGATTTAGACCTCCCAATGAACAGAGGACTTCCCAGATATTTTTCTTGATTTGTCATAATGTTCACCCCCAAAGCTCTTGCCAGTTGATTACGGGTAGTTCTATGAATATTCTTGCTAAACAGAACATTGGATTTCAAATAATTTACCTCTTGTCCAGAGACTAGACAGAAGGTCTCAAGAATTTCTTTAATGGCTACCACCTCTTCTTGATTTGCATGCCCAAAAATGAACAAGTCATCAGCATACATGAGATGCGTGACAATTTCGCCTCCCCTGCCCAACCGAATCCCATGTATTTTCCTCTGATTTAGGAGGTCAAGCAGAAGTCTCGAGAGGACCTCAGTGCAAAAGAGGAATAGATAAGGTGAGAGAGGGCAACCTTGTCAGATGTCTTTCCTTGGTTCAATATAGCCATGAGCTTCTCCATTGATGAGCACCGAGAAAGAAGAAATGGAGATACAACATAAGATCCAATAAAGGAAAGTGCTAGGGAATCCAAAACCTTTCATGATGGATATAAGAAAACTCCACTCAAGTCTGTCGTAGGCTTTGGCTAGATCCAATTTTAGTACCATGTAGCCTCTATGCCCCGATGTACGATTCAAGGTGTTGATTACTTCTTGGACAATAACAGAATTGTCAGTAATATTTCTCCCCGGCACAAAGGCACTCTGGTGGGGGGAGATACACTTATGAAGATGGATTTTGAGCCTATTAGCCAGGATTTTTGAGATGGCTTTATATTGAACATTACAAAGGCTAATAGGCCTAAAATCATCTGGGTTTCAATAATCTCTTTCTTTGGTATGAGAGAAATAAGGGTTTGATTAAGAGAGGGAGGAAGAGGCATATCTCTAAAGAAATTCTGAATAGCAATAGTAACTTCCTCTCCAATAATATTCCAGCAGCTTTTATAATAGTCCGCACTTAGTCCATCTAGACCCGGGCTTTTCATGTTGTCCATGTATTTAAAAACTAACTCAATCACTTTGCTAGATGGAATTGCACATAAGGATTCACATTCCTCCGGGGTGATGAGCGGTTGGATGAGAAAATCTTCTGGGTTGCAACTTGGTAGATTGGAAGAGGAAAAGAGCTTTGTGAAATAATCAGAGACACAATCCCCAATAGCATCTTTGTTCGTCACCCAGTGACCCTCGTGATTCTTGATCGACGATATGATGTTCTTTCTTTTGCGGTTGAGGGTGGCGACATGAAAGTAACGGGTGTTACGGTCCCCATGTTTAATCCAGTGTGCTTTTGACCTTTGCTTCCAATAAACCTCCTCCTTGGAAAGAAGATTTTCAATCTTATTTTGGTAAAGGCGTTCAAGCCGAAGATTTTCTTCATTAGGGGGATTGCTTTGGATACGAGCTAGGATTTCACAATTGTCAGTGATTGGACGAGGGAGATCTCTGTACTTCTTTCGGTTCCAATTGGATAGCTCTGCTTTAACTACTTCATTTTTCTTGGTGATATCTTCAATGGAAAAAGCCCGGTTGGATCTATTCCAAGAGTTACTAACCACCTCTTTGAACTCGGGACTATCAGTCCAGAATTGCTCAAATTTGAAAGTATATCTCCTCCTCTTCATCATCGACCATATCGAGATAAGAATGGGGCAATGGTCACTGCAAACACAGGGGAGGTGTCTAACTTCCGCCTGAGGAAACAAGAGTTTCCACTTTGGATTAGCAAACGCACGGTCCAACCGCTCTCTGATGTGGGTGAGGATTTGTTGATTGTTGGCCCAAGTGAATGCGGGTCCCTTGAAACCCAAATCTAATAAGCCGAGAGTGTTGACAAAGTTGCGGAGTCGAGCAGTATTAGAAAGAGTTAGAGTGGCTCCACCATACTTATCTGAATCTTTCAACAGATCATTAAAATCCCCAAAGCAGACCATGGGTTCCTTGACCATCAAAAGAGAATCCCTGATGGTACTCCAGATGGCATCTCTTTGAGCTCTATGGGGGTTGTCGTAGATACATACCATGATCCATGTCATATTCCCTCCATTCACTCGAGCGACAATCAAGTGTTGGGAAGACGATAGAATAGTAATGCTAGTGTTGCATCTCCCCATGAGCGCTAGCCCCCTGCTCCAAGGAGAAGAACACGGGACGGTAAAGACCCAGTCTAGTCCCAATGCCGTCTGTACAGATTTCATGCGTGCACCGAATCTTTTGGTTTCAGAGAGAAAGAGAAGATCTGCAAAACAACTACGGAGGAGGTTTTTAAGGTATGGAATTGCAGTAGGGCTCCCCATCCCTCTGCAATTCCAGGAGATGATCCTCATTTATCCAGTGGCAACCCTTGCAACTAGGCTGCCACCTTGCAGAAAGATACAGGGGGTGTAGGGGTAATCGTACCAGACATGTGAGAGTCGATTGGCATTTTGTTGTCCTCGTGCTCAGTAATTTTTGCTTTCTTGGCCCCCAGTGGAGGACTCTCTAGATAAAAACCTTCTCCATCGCGCAGCTGAGGCCGTTTCCCTAAAGACAACGGGTATGGGCCACCCGTCTTTTTTTGACGGGGGAAAATCTTGTAATGAGTTTTGGTGGCCCGACTTTTATTAATTTCGCCTGGATCCGGTTGCACGTTGTTGATGCTGGGAGCGCATTCCATATATGCCAATAGATTACTCATCCCCATGGATGGTGGGATGGTGATGTGAGTAAAGATGGGCGGCTACATGTTATTTAATGGAGACAAGAGGTCTAGGTGTCCATTCAGAGGTCTCATATCAATCCCATTTAACACATATTCGGAAAGCCTACGTACCAATAGGGAAAGAAATATCCCCTACTTGGTTAGCGGAATTCGAGGAAGGGATTTGAGGTGGGGGATAAAGGCCATTAAGAATTCCAGCATGTAGCTCCACGGCCTTTGCTTCTATGCGAGATTCCACGGTTTTTGAGGTATTATTTTCAGCAAGAAATCCCTCTTGATCACGATCGCTACCGCCCCCATAACTACGGGATTTAATACCTTCCACCTTTTGCTTTGAGATCCCGTTAGTTTCGCGTGCGCGTGCCACGTCATCATCCCTACCGTCTCGCCAATTTCTGGAAGTAGGATTCTTCCCAACATGGTCGAGTTCGTCGCCAGAGCACCCATTACCATTGAAAAAACCACGACGGATTGGCCTTGAGGGGGCAGTTCGAACCTCTTCAGAGAGGCGAGGGACAAGTTTTGCCGCTAATCTGGCTTTGATGTCTTCTGAACTGGTCTCCTCCATGGCCCGGAGCGCCTTTTCCTTCAGAGGGCAGCAAGAGGCTACATGACCCAGCTTCCCACATAGCACACAGAAGCGCGAAAGCCGTTCATATTTGAGACTGGCCACAAGGATCTCACCGTTGGGGAGGGGAGCCCTCACCTTATCTTTGATTGTGAAATCCACCGGAAGAGTCATCGTGACTCTGGCGAGCTCTCTCCACTTCTTAGCTAGGATCTGATCAATGGGTTTGAGGTCTCCCATACCTTGGACCATCCTCGAGATACTCTGAACTGAGAGGCAGTCGAGCGGGATATCGTGGATTTAGATCCAGATATCGAAGGTGTGAAACACGTAGTCCTGGGGTTTGAGTCCTGGAGACCCTTTCTGAAGGAGAAGCATATCTCGATTATAGCACCAAGGGTCTCCTCTAAGGACTCTATCAACCGCATCTGAGGATGTCCTTTCAATAAGGAAAAGAGGCTCTCGGTATTCGAAAACATCGACAATCCCCAGATCTTCCCATGCCCTCAGGAGAGTGTTCTTGAGCGAGTAGAAGCGAAAAGATCGATCATCAGCAAGGACTCTACCCACTATGGATGATTTCCATTTAACTGTACGAAGAAGATCCTCTTCCCGCAGGGGTTCTCCCTCATGGATCAAGGTATCGCCGAAAGCCTTTAGGAGATCTTCTACGTCTCCTTCCATGGGGGCTGCAGGGGGTGGGGACTAGGAGCAAGGAAGTCGAAAAGATGATGTTAACCAGATCAGCAGGTAAACTGTAGAGGAGAGAGAGAGAGAGAGAGAGAGAGAGAGAGAGAGAGAGAGAGAGAGAGAGAGAGAGAGAGAGAGAGAGAGAGAGAGAGAGAGAGAGGGGGGGGAATACTTCCCGCTCTGTGATATTTGTGTACGATCGAGGAAAAGTGTAACTCCTTTTCTTTAAAACACGATGATATTGCTTGTAATGCTTATTATTTGGAGTCGGGCTATTTGGTGGGCAGTATATAGCCACACCCAGAAAATATTATATGAGCATAGTCAGCCATGTGCTCAGCATAACTAATCAGTACTAACCAATCACCGCATCTGCTTCTCCGTCATCCACCAACGTCTCCCCCTCTCCTCCTCTGGCCTCGGCCGCCGCCGCCGCTGCTGCTTCTTCCTTAGCCTTGATCAGTGCCTTGATCAGGCTCTGGAGGCGCGACTCCACGACTTCATCGATGGAGCTCGGCATCAGGTTCTCCGCCACGTCAGCAGGGGTGATCATGATCCTCTCCTCCACCAGTAGTCTCTCTATGGTCTCGAACAGCGGGTGGGATTCTTCGAGGCCCAGATAGTTACAGGCCAGCACCCTGAAGGCCTCGAAGGTGCAGTACGACATCTCGATGTGCTTGTCCATCCGCCCCCGCCGTATCAGCGCCGGGTCCAGCTTCTCGATGTGGTTGGTGGTGAACACGAACAGCCGCTCCCCGCCGCAGGCCGACCACAGCCCGTCGATGAAGTTCAGCAGCCCCGACAGGGTCACCTTGCTCCCCTCGTCCTTCTCCTCCTCCCCGGGGCTCTTCTTCTCGCCGCTCCCCTCCTCCTCCTCCTCCGCCGCCGCCGCCTTCGGCTTCTGCTTCCTCTTCCCCGTGAGGTCGAGCGAGCAGTCGATGTCCTCGATGACGATGACCGATTTCCCGGTGGTCTCGATCAGGAGCCGCCTCAGATCGGTGTTGGTCTTCACAGTGGTCAGCTCCACGTCGTACACGTCGTAGTCGAGGTAGTTGGCGATCGCGCCGATCATGGTCGACTTGCCGGTCCCCGGCGGGCCGTAGAGGAGGTATCCCCTCTTCCACGCCTTCCCCACCCGGGCGTAGTACTCCTTCCCCTTCCGGAACACGTCGAGGTCGGCCATGATGTCCTTCTTCCTGTCGGGATCCATGGCAACTGTGTCGAAGGTCGCTGGGTGCTCGAACACCACATGGCTCCACACCCGGCCGTACCCCTTGGTGTTGGCGTTGTTGGTGTAGAGCTTCCGCTGCCGGTTCATGACCCGGACCTCCTTGCCCTCCTTGATGACGTGGGAGAGGTAGGAGGCGATGACGAGGTCCCGCTGCCGCTTGTGGAAGGTGAGCTTGTAGGAGCGCCGCTCCTCCGGGGTGGGGTAGAAGGAGATGACCTGAGAGCGGGGGGTGGTCTTGGTGGAGGACCACCAGAGCTGCCCGCCCTGGAACTCGTCCAAGACCTCCTCGTGGTCGTCCATGCTGAGGAGGAGGTTGCTGCTGCCGTCGCCGACCTCGGCTTTGAGCTTGCGGGCGTTCTGGGAGCAGGAGGCGGTGAGGTAGGACTCGACGGCGGCGTAGGCCTCGCTGCGCTTCATCCGTTCGCCGGTGTACTCAGGGATGGTGATCTGGACGTAGGGGGAGAGGTAGCCGATGAACTTGGAGACGCGCTTCGCGAGGTAGGTGTCGAAGTGGGAGGGGAAATACTTGCTGACCACCGCCCAGAGGAACATGAGGCTCGCCAAGGCGGAGCCCAGCCCAGCCCACCGCTCCTCCATCTCCACCGCTGCTTGGGTTGGGTCGCTCCGACCACCGGAGGGCTACTTGTAATGGGGTAGAACAGTCGATCTGACTTGGAAGTCTTTTTTTAAGTACACACACAAAAAAAAAACATATACTTTTATTAATTTACTTTAAAAAAAAAATAAGGGCAGATAGATTTTTTTTTTCCAATTTAAAACCTATCTCTCCGCTCCTCTTCTCCGCTCTCAATGCCCAGATTAACTTGATGGACACAACTTGTCATAGTCGACATAACAATTTCATCACATTTCTCGTGATTCACTCATCCATGCCGGCATGATTCACTGGTTAGAGCGAGATCTATATATAGTACTAATATTTTTCTTAATTAACATCATATGATCATTAAGTACTATTAAATAAATTTTTATCATCTATATATTTGGATTATAATAGGATTTATGAGAGAGAGTCGCGTTCACACACACACACAAGAGAAGGATTATGACTCTTCAAACCAGATCCATGTGCCACAACACCGAAAATAGGACTCCATTTTAGCATTATGGTATTAGATCGAAAAATGTCATACAACTCCTACCAAAAAAAAAGAAAAATGTCATATAACTTGGTGTTTACTATGGAAAAGACATTGCGAACCCTGAACCATTAGTGGAGGAGTGAGCACGTGCACCATGACATGTTGACTCTGGTGGCCATTAAAAACTTGGATGGGGAGTCCTCCTACAACATTATTGATGAGGGCTACCACAATGCTCATGTAGTAAGGTGTGTTAGAATTGGTGAGGTCTATAGCTCGTAAAAACCTATGTTTAGCTATGTATGGTTGATAGTATAGGATTGCATATTGGTACGTACCTTAGTACGTGTTCTGATTACAGAACAGAGAGCCATGGCTACATGGTAATCCTCTTGAGTGGGAGACTCAAGGGACTGGTCCCATGTAACCTAAATACGTTCGCAGCTCTGATAAGGGTTGGTCGCCCTATCAGGATAAGCTGTTGGGATGACAGAGCGTGGGTGTCTCCACCACGGTCATTACCAGGCACAGTGTCTGTGGTCGAACGGAACCAACACGGTGCACAGATCGATAAGCAGACATCGGTGCACTAATATAAACCGTATTTCTGCTTAGGGTAAAACGGTCCTAAACCCTGAGGAACCATGTCTGGTGGACTAACCAGTTGTGTGGTGCTTTGGCGCACCAATGTGTGAGGATCCGGATACAATGATCCAAAACCATGGTGTACTGGGTTACCCGGCTGACGTTGCATCAGCGTGTCACTCCTGCAGGCTATCCACACCCCTAACGGGAGGTGCGTTCCTTGGTCTGACCTACGTCGTATTAAACCCTGGCCAGGTGGTCATCAGTTGGACTGATGATGGATCCGGTTGCTCGTCAGAGTAATTGGAGGTACGATGTATGTGGTCAACCTGGAAGGAACCGAGTCATATGAGCACTCGAGTCTGACGGTATTCTCCACCGCTCGAGTTGCGTCATGGCACCAAGTGGAGGGACAACGGGTTTACCATACTAAGCGGAGAGCAGGGGTATGAGGGAGAACATAGTAAGTCCGGGGAATTGGAGTGCAGCCTGCGTCGCACTCTGGGTGGCTACGCAGGTTAACTCGGACTCAGAGGATCGATGGTACACTCGGGTAGTGTGTCGATCGAGTCTGAGTTGGAAGCCATGAACCCTGGTCCCTGAAGGTTCCACCTTATCGACATTATGTATGGTTCTTATACCATCTCCTCGAAACACAAAACGTAGTTAGAGGAAGCGAGAAGTCCAAGCACACGCTCCGTGAGTGCTTCGCACTAGTGCACGGTAGATGCGTAGCTACGTGTGTGCACTAAGGGGAAACCCTAGGTTAGTGCAGAGACGCATGTAGCAATTCCTTGCCATAAGTGGACTTTGCCACATGGGTGCGATGCACCGGGACATGTTGCGAGTTGACTAGTTGACTTCACTAGGGGCACCCTACGGGAACCTCAGAGAATAGTGAAATCACTGGTGCACTTTACTTATGTGTGCCTTGCAAAGTCTCGTACACGAGGAACGGCCAACTAGTGGCATAAGGGCGTTTTGGTCATACCATGCGCCACTATGCACTAAGGGGGCCGGCCCTAAGTGTTGAGAGACTGGTCAAGGCCGGCCCCATTAGTTTCGGGAGGTTGTTGCCTTCGATGAAGGGGCCGGTTATGAGGCGCAGAAAACGGGCTGGTTTTGACCGTTTTCGAAAACAAGGAAAGGATAGAGATAAAGAAGAGATATATAGGGATAAGGTTTGAATCAATCATCCTTATCTATACTGTCCTTATCCATATGGATAGGCCGGCCCTATATATGAGAAGGAGAGAGAGGGTGCACGAAATTAGTAGCATGGGCAAGCCCTAGGGCCGGCCATGCAAGCCATGGGGAAACCGAAGCCCCTCTTCTCTCTTCGCATCTCCTCCCTCGTCTCTCTCTCCCTCGCTTGCGCCATTGGATGGCGACTCGTCTTCCTCGCATGGTGTTTCATAGAAGGAGGAGGCTCATCGTATGGAGGCACTCAGAGATCCATCGATGAGGTGCCGTGCATCGTGTGAGATCGGGTGAACTAGAAGGCGTCTCCCGCAACCTTTTGCTATCCAGAATCTGCACAGAAAATCAGCATTGTTTCTATGATTCCGAGAGCTACAGAAGTCCAAACGACATGAAACTTGTTTCAAAAGTTCCGTCTCGAAGTTGGCTACCTACAGTCCAAATTTCAGCCCAATCGGAGTTCGGAGCAGAAAGTTATGGCCGTCGCACCGAAGCTATGTCGAGCAGATCCGTAGCCCGTCTCCATCGACAAAGAAGAAATTTGTCGCGGTGAAAGATTCCGCACGCAGGTATGATCTCTAACAAGTAGATCTAACATAATTAGAACATGCATACATGCTAGATTGTTCTTTCACGTTAGATCGTCGTTAGGGGTTCGCGTAGTTGCCATGCTAGTTTCATACACGCATATGTACGTAGATCGTTTCGATGAAAACATTTTGATATGTAACACACACCGCTCACGGTCTTCGGACCTTCACTTTGCTTCCGCTGCGGGCCTCTGCCATAGATTTATTTCCAACAATTGGTATCAGAGCCCGCTAGTGGTGTGCGTTTCATGTTTTTTTTATGAAATCGTCATGTGCGCGCATGAATAATATGTGCCGCCATCGGGGTTCTACGAGTAGATCATGCATAGTAGATTTTGTATGTTCTATGAATCGTTCTTGCAGGGCGCCGCTTCTAAAATTATTCTGGATATGTGATTGCTTGCTACCGGGGGTCGGACCCCGTGTTAGTGATTTGTCTGGATGTTTTTTTTTTCTTCTGTGTGTGGATAGATTTTAGAGCCATAGTCGGGCAAGAGGTGGAGATTTACCACCCTTGATTCCCAGGCTTTTACTAGGTTTGTTTTCCTTTTCTTTCTAGGAAATTATGTACGAGCGAGCACTTGCTCGAAGCGTACTAGATCTTTTTCGGTTACAGATTGAAGAGGAGGACTTGCCATGGAGATCCACTACCGGGAAGATGAGTGGAACCTTGGAGGACGATAGCGATCCGGCGTAGCGTACACGATGACGGCAAAGGGCATAAAGCGTCAGGAGATCGTATACAGAGGCTTGCACCGGATCGAGGAACCTTGCGAAGGAGACAGAGAGCATGCGCTGTGCCAGTCAGGTTCAGGGGTCGGACCCTGAACTTGATTCAGTTGTGTGCTTGTTTCTTTCAGTAGTTCTTTATATTTCTGTAGAGAACCCCGATGCGATAATTTGATTATCTGTGTTAGAGGGATGCCCTTTCCCCTCGGGTCCTAGCGACCTTATTAGGATAGGATTCCACTAGTGACGCCTATTATTTAATTGACCCTTGATGATAGCATGAATTCCTCACATTTGGTTATGCCCCCATTAGGTCAACACCCGATTAGTCGGGTGTGCCTATTTGGCAAGCATCGAAACCTAGAATGAGTTGGAATTCTACTATGACATCATTCGTCAAATTTATAAGCGAGGCATCATGGTAGTGGAAGACCTTTCCTGTCAGTCTGACCTTAGGCTAGGCTCCAGGGCATTAGCGTGATAGCCAAGTTTGCGGAGCATCGATGTTTTTGGAATATGTAATGTGACCCTTGAGTGGAGAAATCCACTTGAGGCAGGGACTATGATATTCCGAGATCGATTAATGCTTCACGAAAGGCTTGAACGCTAATGGGAGCACGGTATGACCAGGGTCTAGTGTATAGGTTGTCGTGACCTTAGTGTACACTCATACTTGTATTAAATAACCCTCAACTATAATAAGGGATGTGTAAGAGGACTTGTCGAGATCCTCTGGCCTCCACAACCAACTGCTTTGTGTCTGGGTGGAAGGGCGTAGCTCGACACCCCCTAGGGTGAGGGTTATGTTTTTCTATGCCAGATAACTTAGCGGTCTCCTTCAGGATATGGCAGTTACGGGGCCAGGAGAGAAGGGCTTTTTATCCCACCCTAGTGGGGGCCGCATGAACTCCCGTGCCGTAATTGCTTAGGCTTGTGGGTAAGCATCCGAAGTGGACGTGAGGCATCTGTTGCTTGCACAATGGGGATCACGTGGCACTGGCCAAAAGATAACCATGGTCTATCAAAGCCCTTAGTTGGCAGATTTGGACTGGGTCAAGGAAAGGCCCATGTAAACGGATTGACGCTGCATGATGCCCCCTAGGGCAGGTGTAGTCGATTCGGAGATCTTACATACATGGTTAATTAATCCATAGATGTGTCTTCGCTGTGAGGGTAGCGTTGGCATTTGGATATAATTAGCTTATTTTCAAAATCCATAAAATAAGTTATTTTGCATTCGTTTTCATTCAACCATATAGTTCCTCTATCCGTTATCCCATAAGAGAACCAGTTATCGGGTCTCTAACTACGTAGAGCGAAAGCGCTATCTTTAGTTTATGCTTAGGGTAGTAAACGTACATTGGCTAGCAATCTAAATATCCCTGTACTAGACCTAACGGGTCCAGATATCACTAGGGCACTAACTAGGGCATATGATGACTAGCGAGAGTCTGAAGAGATGTGCAAGTTCTGTGTCATAGCAGACTTGTAGACAACTCCTTAGAAGCAAGTCAGAGATATGCCGGGTCTTCTCAAAATAAGTTTTACTTGCATAAGATGTCTGCTAGGCGAAGTCGGTAGACTCATCGCTTATCCACCAAGATACTTGTTGGTACCGAGATGTCAGTGGGTATGCTTGTTCGGGAACACATCTTTGAGTTCCAGAACGAACTAGATTCCCAAGACATGGTACCAGATGACGAGGTGGTGGAAGACGTCTGTCTTGCATCCTTGTCTGGAACCTTCGAAGGCGTTATCAGAGACTTTAGCTTTAACAAGTTAGAGATGATAAACGCAGAACTTCTAAGGAGATTTCCAATAGACATAGGATGGAATCAAGATTAAAGGCAAAGCCTTTAGTGCTTAACCTAGGTCTCCTTTAGAAGAACCTAAAGGAGTAACTTATCAGAGATCGAAAACTATTCTAGTGTAGAAACTAGTGTGGACTCCTAAGTATGGTAACGCTAAGGACGGAAGTGTTTCCGCTTTGGCGTGTGTAGGGGGTATTTGAAGATTGAGTATGGTCTCAGGGTGTTAGGAGTTGAGTCACCATCTAGTAGCAGTTCTTATGCTTCTTGGAATGTAGACTTCGGGTCTACAGAGATTCAAGGAAAGCAGAAGTCTACTTTATAGTGAAGTAATCCTAACATAGGTACTGATGTCATAAGCCGCTGCGGAAGCTGTTAGATATGATTGTCTTAGTTTTTTCGAAACACAGATTTTGATCTTTAGAGATTTCATTCTGTTTCCTCTACTGTAAATGAAGTTTTTAGTTTTAGACAGCACCATGAGTGTGTATCTTAAACTGAATAGATAGCTTCATAGTTAGAGGAATAGATCAAAAAAATCTCTTTATATTTAATCCTAATTCGAAAATAGATTTCATGACAGCTGCAGCGTCTAATTGAAATTCATCTAAATCTTTTGGAGAAGCTATCCCATTTGTGACCCCTCTGATTTAGATATTCTTCCTCAGATAAATTCAGAGGTAAAAGAAGGCTGAGTTTCTGTTCACAGAATCATCGGAGATCCTTCTAACCTATGAGTGTAATCTGGAAGGCAGAATAACTAAAAGGGCCATGAAGGTATGGGAGTTAGTTAATTTTGACGTCTATGGTTCCAAGAGCGTCCAGACGATATGAGTCTCTTCAACTTATCGAGGAAACAAGAACCTATCGGATGGGTTCCATAGGATCCTGATGGAGCATGGGATTAGCTCCCAGTTAAATGCTCCAAGGATGACACGTCATAATAAAGTCTTCGAGAGAAGGAATCGAACCCTGTTTGACATGATCCGTAGTATGATGAATATTGCCAAATGTACTACCCACCCTTTGGTGGGGTTGTGCCTTAAAACAGTAGCTTATATCTGAAACTCTCTCACATCTAGATCAGTGCCTCAGACCTATAGAGAGCTATGGTCTAAGCGAAAGCTGACACTATAGAGTCTCGAGATATAGGGTTGTCCTGCACTTGTGCAAAAGGACAAGAGGGATGAGATGGAGATGTAGTTCCAGATATATCTGTTTGTAGGTTACCCTTAGGAGGCATAAGGTGGACTGTTCTATGATCTTGAGGTTTGGAAGGTAATCGTTTCTACGAATACCATCTACCTAGACCAGGATTATATTATAGACCATAAGTTTACCGGTAAGGTAGTTCTGGGTAAACTACTGGGTACTGGTAGAGAGTGCGCATCTGAAAACGTAGTGGGAGTAGATGATACAAGAAACTAGTATACCAGGTACTGTAGAAACAATTCACTTTTGTACCACCACCACTTCGTCGTTGTGGGACCATCAGAGCTCCTGAAAGATGATATGGAGAAACTTTGATAGTTAATCTAGAGTTTCAGGAGGATGATCCCTAGAGCTACGAAGAAGTAGTGGGAGCTTCCTTTGTACCACCACCACCTCGTCGTTGTGGGACTATCAGAGCTCCTGAAAGATACTATGGAGAAACTTTGATAGTTAATCCAGAGTTTCAGGAGGATGATCCCTAGAGCTACGAAGAAGTAGTGGGAGCTTCCGACAGCTCTGACTGACAAAAGACCATGGAGGCAAATTTGCATCAATGTCCCTTGGAACAGTCTTGACACTTATAGCACTATCACCCTTCAGGGTGTAGAAGGTGCATTAGAAGAGCACCCGATTAAGACTTAAGTAGCTAGATTAGTTACCAAAGGAGAAGGGATTGACTATGTCAAAACCATCTCACTGGTAGCTATGCCTAAGTCTATAACGGATCCTCTTAATCCATCACAGCCCATTATAGTTGGGAGATCTGGTTGATGGATGTCAAGACAGTTATTCCCTAACGGGAATTTAAAAAAGGACATATGGATGATGTAGCCTCAGGCTTTGTGTCAGTAGGTTAGGAAGATATGAAATGCAAGTTGCAACGGTCCATTTATGGACTGATGCAAGCATCTAGGTTAGAATATCTATTTTGATCAAGGGAATCCGCTCATACGGATTTGATCAGAATGAGGATAAACCAAGATGGTATAGGAAAGGTGAAATAGCAACAAGGGTATATTTAGTACTTTACGTTAACGATATTCTACTGATTGAAAATGACGTAGGAATATTGTTTACGGTAAAGGTTTGTAGTCATCACAATTCGATGTGAAAGACCCTAGTGAGGCGAGTTATGCTCTGGGAATCAAGGTAACTCTAGATAACCAGAGCAAGATTCTCTTGCTGTCACAGACTACGCATGAAGATAAGATTCTAGCCAGATTCGTTTTACGAGGCTAGATATCTATTGCGCAGCAGGAATGATGGGTTGGTTTCAGTTGAACCCGGGTCCAGATCTCTGGACCGATGTGAAGGGTATACTCAGAAATTCTCATTAAGTAAAGATTGTGAGTTAGCTTGCACTTCACAGGTACTGATATCGATTGGACACACAGGATCTGACTTTGGTGTCAGATGTGCGTTCCAAAAAATCGATTTCAAGGATTATTTTTATCTTGGGATTAGAAGCGGTAGTTGGTAGAGTGTGAAGCAAGTGCATCACAGACTCTACCACAGAGGCTTAGCACGTTGTTGCGTGCGAAGTAGTATATCAGGTGGTAAGGCTTAGGAAGTTCTTAGAGAACTAAGGACGCGTACCAGAAGCTCAGTTATCTGTTGTTGCAACAGAAGAGCGGTAAGCAAGGTCCAAGGAGACTAGGCACCGCCGTGAGGGGAAGCCCATCAAGTACAAACTCCACTTGATCTGACAGTTATAGGAGGAAATGCAAGTAGCGGTACTGAGGTGGAATCTACAGACAATGTTGCCAATTCCTTTAGGAAATTCCTGCAAAGGCTTTTGGGCAGCATGTAGAAGCTACAGAGCTCAACACCGTTATTCCTCGTTAGACCTAGTGGGAGATTGTTAGAATTGGTGAGGTCTATAGCTCGTAAAAACCTATAGTTTAGCTATGTATGGTTGATAGTATAGGATTGCATATTGGTACGTACCTTAGTACGTGTTCTGATTACAGAACAGAGAGCCATGGCTACATGGTAATCCTCTTGAGTGGGAGACTCAAGGGACTGGTCCCATGTAACCTAAATACGTTCGCAGCTCTGATAAGGGTTGGTCGCCCTATCAGGATAAGCTGTTGGGATGACAGAGCGTGGGTGTCTCCACCACGGTCATTACCAGGCACAGTGTCTGTGGCCGAACGGAAC
This sequence comes from Chamaelirium japonicum, assembly GCA_947650365.1. Taxonomy (NCBI): domain Eukaryota; kingdom Viridiplantae; phylum Streptophyta; class Magnoliopsida; order Liliales; family Melanthiaceae; genus Chamaelirium; species Chamaelirium japonicum. Next base: position 88,762,117 of record OX393550.1, read on the forward strand.
CAACACGGTGCACAGATCGATGAGCAGACATCGGTGCACTAAACCGTGTTTCTACTTAGGGTAAAACGGTCCTAAACCCTGAGGAACCATGTCTGGTGGACTAACCAGTTGTGTGGTGCTTTGGCGCACCAATGTGTGAGGATCCGGATACAATGATCCAAAACCACGGTGTACTGGGTTACCCGGCTGGCGTTGCATCAGCGTGTCACTCCTGCAGGCTATCCACACCCCTAACGGGAGGTGCGTTCCTTGGTCTGACCTACGTCGTATTAAACCCTGGCCAGGTGGTCATCAGTTGGACTGATGATGGATCCGGTTGCTCGTCAGAGTAATCGGAGGTACGATGTATATGGTCAACCTGGAAGGAATCGAGTCATATGAGCACTCGAGTCTGACGGTATTCTCCACCGCTCGAGTTGCATCATGGCACCAAGTGGAGGGACAACGGGTTTACCATACTAAGCGGAGAGCAGGGGTATGAGGGAGAACATAGTAAGTCCGGGGAATTGGAGTGCAGCCTGCGTCGCACTCTGGGTGGCTACGCAGGTTAACTCGGACTCAGAGGATCGATGGTACACTCGGGTAGTGTGTCGATCGAGTCTGAGTTGGAAGCCATGAACCCTGGTCCCTGAAGGTTCCACCTTATCGACATTATGTATGGTTCTTATACCATCTCCTCGAAACACAAAACGTAGTTAGAGGAAGCGAGAAGTCCAAGCACACGCTCCGTGAGTGCTTCGCACTAGTGCACGGTAGATGCGTAGCTACGTGTGTGCACTAAGGGGAAACCCTAGGTTAGTGCAGAGACGCATGTAGCAATTCCTTGCCATAAGTGGACTTTGCCACATGGGTGCGATGCACCGGGACATGTTGCGAGTTGACTAGTTGACTTCACTAGGGGCACCCTACGGGAACCTCAGAGAATAGTGAAATCACTGGTGCACTTTACTTATGTGTGCCTTGCAAAGTCTCGTACACGAGGAACGGCCAACTAGTGGTATAAGGGCGTTTTGGTCATACCATGCGCCACTATGCACTAAGGGGGCCGGCCATAAGTGTTGAGAGACTGGTCAAGGCCGGCCCCATTAGTTTCGGGAGGTTGTTGCCTCCGATGAAGGGGCCGGTTATGAGGCGCAGAAAACGGGCTGGTTTTGACCGTTTTCGAAAACAAGGAAAGGATAGAGATAAAGAAAAGATATATAGGGATAAGGTTTGAATCAATCATCCTTATCTATACTGTCCTTATCCATATGGATAGGCCGGCCCTATATATGAGAAGGAGAGAGAGGGTGCACGAAATTAGTAGCATGGGCAAGCCCTAGGGCCGGCCATGCAAGCCATGGGGAAACCGAAGCCCCTCTTCTCTCTTCGCATCTCCTCCCTCGTCTCTCTCTCCCTCGCTTGCGCCATTGGATGGCGACTCGTCTTCCTCGCATGGTGTTTCGTAGAAGGAGGAGGCTCATCGTATGGAGGCACTCAGAGATCCATCGATGAGGTGCCGTGCATCGTGTGAGATCGGGTGAACTAGAAGGCGTCTCCCGCAACCTTTTGCTATCCAGAATCTGCACAGAAAATCAGCGTTGTTTCTGTGATTCCGGGAGCTACAGAAGTCTAAACGACATGAAACTTGTTTCAAAAGTTCCGTCTCGAAGTTGGCTACCTACAGTCCAAATTTCAGCCCAATCGGAGTTTGGAGCAGAAAGTTATGGCCGTCGCACCGAAGCTATGTCGAGCAGATCCGTAGCCCGTCTCCATCGACAAAGAAGAAATTTGTCGCGGTGAAAGATTCCGCACGCAGGTATGATCTCTAACAAGTAGATCTAACATAATTAGAACATGCATACATGCTAGATTGTTCTTTCACGTTAGATCGTCGTTAGGGGTTCGCGTAGTTGCCATGCTAGTTTTATACACGCATATGTAGATCGTTTCGATGAAAACATTTTGATATGTAACACACACCGCTCACGGTCTTCGGACCTTCACTTTGCTTCCGCTGCGGGCCTCTGCCATAAATTTATTTCCAACAAGGTGATCGCACCGGATCACTATCGATATCTTGGTCGGGTTCGGTATAGTTATAGGGCTAGATATATACCGGTGTCGTCCTCGAGGATTATAGATAGTTCGTATTTAATCTTAGTAATTCTATTGTGGAAAGAAAGGTCGGTTTAATGTTTAAATTAAAGATGAAATCTAACAATTAAAACTAAACTATACTAAAGTGGTTGTAATTAAGTGTAAGGAATTCTAGGACGGTGAGTCCACCACTAGTTATGCAATTCTATTTTTATGCAAATTAATTAGTTTATGCAAATTGATTGGATCGTCGATCCATATTAGCCTAAGTCATTACTAATCTCAACAAATATCGTATGATATTTAATGGCATGGCTCATATGTGGTCAGCACGACCTTTTCTCGTAAAGCATGGCTCGTCTACCTTAAACATGACCTATATGGGAGATACTATCATAAGTCCAATGATTATAATTACGATTACCATCACGCGCATGGCATGAACCGTCTTTGGTTGGCACAATCCGTCCTCGCATAGCACAGATGGTCTTCACGGCACATCTCTTGTGCAACAATAATTCAAGAACATAATACATGCAAATAGGATTAATTGAATCTTATCAAAAACATCTCCTTTCATCGACATTCATATTAAGAACAACCATCAAATAAACACAAAAAAATTGCATGCATCATCAAAGTCAAAAGAACATAAACTAAACGTTGCATAAAGTATAATAAAATTAACTAGCTAGGGTTTCATCGAAACCCTAGACAGAGTTCTAGCCTAGCATGGTGAGGTTGCGAACAATCCATGAAGAATTCATGATGATGACGACCCTTTGCTTCCTTCGACCTTGACAGCTTGGAATAATTCTTGATGTCGATCCCCCTTTCTAATGGCGAATAGAGTCATTTTATAACCTCCATCCCGTGCAAGGGTTTCCATCGTGTACTTGTGGCCCAAGAAACCCAACAAAAGAGAGAAGTTTGGCAGTAGGCCTGTCAATTGATCGGATCATGATCCGAATCTGATCCGATAAACTCAGATTTGGTATTAGTTTTACGATCTGAGATCCCTTCAAAAACAATCCAACCTAATTCGATTAATAATCAGATAGAATTCGGATCTACCCTGATCCGATCCGAATAAAATTCGATTTGATTGAAAGTAGGTTTGATGTTCTCTGCATTTCCCTTTGCACACCATGTGTGCAAAGCTAAATCACTATGACACTTTGACCGCGAGAAAGAAAATCTTCTTTAAAAAAGTGTGGTTCACAGTGGGGTGGGAGCCGGAGGAGAAGGAGATAGGGTGATCGAAGCTTGGCGGGCGTCAGGGCTGAGTGCGATTAACATTGTAAATGGATATTCAGATTCGGATTATCCGTTGGATACGGATTCATATTGAGATTTCTAAGATTCGTCGGATTCGGATATACTCTAATCCATTCCAAATCCGACCAATTGACTGGCCTATTTGGCAATCATATCCGGCATGGGTGATCGATCGTCCATGACAAAGTTACTGTCCACGAGGCAGTGGTTTGGGAAGTTGCTCTTGTAACTTTTTTTGCGATTAAGTTGCCTTAACTCTTTGTTCTCTTTGTCCTCACACCTTTTAAGCTCTTTTTAGCCCGTTTCCTCAGCACAAACCCGTTTCCTGTCATATCGCAAAAATATATATAAGAACACAATATTTCACCCGAAGTACAGAGTCTATGCATGGGTTTAGGGTTGTAAATGTGGTGCATTTACTCACCTATTATAAGGCTTCCCCATCGAAGTTGCCTTCGAATTATATGGGCCCGCACTATCCAACCAACCTAGGATCAAACCAAACCATAGTCAGATCAAGCCTGGGAGAGAAACAATAGAGCAGTGGACCCTATGGGTGGGTGTTTGAACAATCGTATGTATGACCGACATCGCAATAGGTATGATGTACAATCGTGTGTATAACCGACCATCAAGCCTAATGCTAATTGGTTGTATGCATTGTTCCCGCATGGTCGAACCATGCCGATACACGATACAATCGTAGGGCCACAGGATACGAAGAAGTATCGACATCTGGTCATACACTTATTGTGGACGGTTAGAAGTACCTTATCGACAAAAGATATTATCCTAGGGACAACAGATATGACCGAAGAGTAAGAATCCAAGTCTATAGATCCATAGATATGACCACATGTAGCCTGATCTTTGGTAAAGGGTTTTGGCTATGGGTTTAAGTTTTAAGAGCTACAATACCATATTACTTTAGCGCTTGAGAGTGATCGCCTTATTTGAGAGAGAGAGAGAGAGAGAGAGAGAGAGAGAGAGAGAGAGAGAGAGAGAGAGAGAGAGAGAGAGAGAGAGAGAGAGAGAGAGGTTTTAAATAGGTAACACATCAAGGGGCAAATATAAGTGACCAAAGTAAAATAAATACGATTATTAGGCAAGATAAACATACCATGTGGCATCTTGATCGTATATGTTGGCCCTATAGTCGTACATTGTGAATTTTTGTTTAGTGTATGTTGAAGGAAAATCGTACCTTAGTTTCGGGTAAAAGATCGATTTGATGGCGAGGTCCACATGCACCAATGGTCACCTGAGAAGTAAATCAAGCGAGGTATGGTGCTCGATCGTCTTACTGGAATGCTACAGCTTGAGAGAGGGGGAGTGAGAAGCAGTGTACGGTCTTTGGCAAAAGAGATCGATACGACGGTAGACAAAGTGACAATGAGAGATAGGGTAATATAGTAAATGATCTTGATGGTAAAGGTATATTTGTTTCCACCTCGTTGTCTGATATTTCGATAACAATGGAAACTATAAAGAAAGATTTTATTTGCAGTGGGGTTTTGACGATCCATTAAAAAATTCCATATTCCGTTCGAAGCACCCCCACTCTCCCCTTGGTGGTCACTTGAGACGACGTATCGCATTAAATGGCCTTGCTAGAGTGCCGGACAAACCTTCGCATCATGGCCGCTATTTTATGGCAATCCAATGCTCTATAAATCGTGACCATTTAATGGCAAACATTCGTATTCCTAGATCCCAACCTTATATATTAGTTCAAAATTTCATCAAAAGAATTAAACAAAAATTTGATCTTAGTTTGGTACCCATCTAAGTATCAAGCTAAAGAGCACTAACAAATTATCTTGAGCAACTAATTGGTGATTTCATGTGCAAAGATCCTGATGCTTTCTCTTCTCCTGAACATTCATGTATAAAGAGTTGATACCCACCAGGGGATTGGAGAGTTGGCAAGCAACTGATGCTTTGGTGATGAGGTTGTGGGTTCAACTCTTCCTCCCCTCGATTTATCCAGGAGTGAAGTGGGAATTGCCGAGTGGGTCGGGCTTCACTCCCGGAGGGATTAGTCCGAGCCTGAAGTGGGTCATTGCCCGAAAGATTTCGGGACACCCGCCGATGTCAAAAAAAAAAAAAAAAGAGGTATGATGATGTTCTTGAAAGGTATGACGAAAGTGTGTGGTACATATTTTATAGATATGACAACAGGGTCAACATATGGTTTTACCTTGTGGCTTCGTAGTCGTATCTTGGGTCTGCATCGGGTTTAGGGTTTAAGATCCATGGTCGTATATTGTGGCTGATTAGTAGTACCTTGTCGAAAGAAGATACGACCCCAAGTAGTATCTTTGGTTAAGGGTTTAAGAGCTATTGTACAATATTATTCAGTGAGTGCTTGAGATATATATCAGATGGTAAGGTTCACAACAAGCTGTAATGGAGAAAGAAAGTGAGTGAGAGATCGCCTTATGTATTGGAGAGAGAGAGAGAGAGAGAGAGAGAGAGAGAGAGAGAGAGAGAGAGAGAGAGAGAGAGAGAGAGAGAGAGAGAGAGAGAGAGTTAAGGTTTTCAACAAGTAACACATCAAGGAGAAAAAATATACAATCGAAAGGGAAACATATATGAAAAATAGGGCCAGATAAACATACCTTGTGGCATCTTGAGCGAGAAAGGGGGAGACAGAACAAGAGGATGTTCTTTAGCAAAAGAGATACGATGGTAGATATGGGTGCAAAATTTAGCTGGACGCCCAACAAAAGATCCCGCCAGTCCTGCCTGTGGCCCATAAAGATGACAGTAGGACGTCCTTCCAGTCATGCCTGGGGCCCACGAAGATGACAGTGGGACCTGCCAGCCTTGTTTGGGGCCTACGAAGAGGATAGTGGGGCTCGCCAGCCCAGCTTGGGGCTTGTGGAGGCTACATAAACTGCCCCAGAATCCAGATATTTCCAAACTCCTATAAATAGTAGACCCGACGAATATGCTAGATCGGATTTTTTTATTATTCCCAGATCAAACTTTCGAATTCCAGAGCTCATCCATCCCTCTCTACCCTTTCCTTCAAAGACATACAAGTGACCCTCGGCCTATCGAGGTCACTACATTTCAGAGAGTAGATTAAGGTTGCGTCTTATAGCACGGAGACGTAGGCTTCGGCTGAACTTTAATAACATACTTTTGCCTACTTTCCTCTCTACTTTTTATTCTCTCCTCTACATCAAAGTTCAAGTTAACAAGTCAAAAACGAATCGATTGATTATTGGGTGGATTCTTCGGACGGTATGAAGATCATCCCCCACAGTTTGGCGTCATCTGTGGGATCGGTTACGAAAAACTTTGTTCACTCATTGCAATAGCAATGGGTTGGTTGTCTGGTTGAGCAGACAACCAACCTATCTCCAACCCCATTTCCAAGCTCTCCCAGTTAAGTAGATAACCGACCGAAAATAAGTATCTTGGGTGACTCCATCGCTGCTACTGAATGGCAAAGACAAAACCTCTGAATCACCCAGATGGAAGTAACATGCAACACGATTAGCCACGACCGACGACTCGCTCAATGAGTCATAGGCTCGACACTGGTCATCCTAATTCTACCCGACTTGCGGCTGCAACTCAGTCTGGAAACAGTAGGTCGATTAATCCACCAACCCTGGAGCACCCCAGACAATTGCTAGGTAAAACTCAACCCACTCCAGCAAGAGATTCACCTACAAACTACCAAATCTCATCGATTGACTTTCAACTGCTGATGCTAGCAAAACAGAATGCCTCTCTTATGGCTGAGAGAGATAGCATCAAGAAGGCTGCCTCTGATGCATGAATCAACCTTCCACCTTCACCAACGACTATTGGCGTGGATATTGAACCTCAACCCCGGCAACCTATCCCCGAACCTCAGACGCTTTCTCTTGGCCATGTTTTTGGTCATGAAGGTGATAACCAAAGACCAATTCCCACATAGGGTCCTCGAATGCAGAGTATTTGGGAAAGTATCGAGGACCTGGGGTATGAGTCATCTTCTGGCTGTAATCATGTGAGGCATGCGCGTGAAGGACTTAACCTCCAAATTCGACACCGAGTGAGGGAATCTATGCAGAGTAATCTAGCCCCACTATCACCACCTCGTCCTTAGGTTTCATGGCACAACCCGCTATGAAACCATCACCCTCAAGCTATACACCAAAGTGGAGATCCCCCAGCCTCGCAGTACGACCAACCTCGAGTTCAGGACCATGGTCGGAAGGGAGTATACTCATCAGTCGGGCCTCTCCATCATGGTATCCTCCAAGCACCATTTCTTAAGAATCGGAGAACCCCTTCTCTGTCGAAGTTTAACTGCCTAAAAGGGGATCCTACCCTACAAATTCTCATATTCGAGCAATCCCTAATGCCGCATGCGGATGAGAATAACGTCCTGTGTCGAACCTTCACCAACAGCCTAAATGAACCCTCCCTTGATTGGTATCACAGTCTTCCGTCAGGCTCCATAACCCATTTCGAAGCCCTGGCAGACCTCTTTGTATTAACATTATCAGTTGGACCTCAAGCCAGAGAAGAAGCTTGACTTGCTATATTGATTGAGAATGGAAACGGATGAAACACTTCACAATTTTATGCACAAATTTTGTAGCAAAAATATGGCACTTTTCGGACGGCACCTCGACAACGAGGCTATCATGTTGGCATTCCATAATGCCCTTCGCTACGATCTTCATATTTACAACGATTTCATCAGGAACCCACCTTATACTCTCAAAACAATGTTCGATCATATTTAGCGAGAAATAGAAGTGGAAGATGATCAAGTAGCGTATAAGGGGCATGAGTTAAGAGGTGACCCATGGACAAAGAGCTACCAAGGCGAATAACCATAACTCACAACACCGAAGTACCATATCCAGTGCCCGCCAAGCGACCGAGGGATAGCGGTCGTAAATCTCTACCCGCCAAGAGGACAAAATTTACCGATTGGAACCTTCCAATATACCAAATCCTAGACCAGATTCAATACGAAGAATTCCTCCGTCGACCGAATCCTCTACCACCTGACACTAAGCTCACTGCTAACAAGTCTGTGTATTGCAACTTCCATCACTGTCATGGCCACCCAAATGTCAGATGCTTTCGATTGAAGTACCACTTGGGAGATCTCTTGGAAGAAGGTCACCACCGGGAATTCACCGCCGGTAAACAAGACTAATGCATGCCCCCATCAGCTAAAAGAAAAAAGACTTGCTGGATTCGAACTGTTTCTACTCGACACTTATCACCAATAAGAGCATGAGCCAATATATTTGGCATTCATGGGAATCTGTACCATCAACTTCCCACGGGCAAAGAAGTTGATCAACAAGTTCAGTGTATACATAATGTTCAATCGCTAGCTAACGAAGAAGAGAGCTAGGTCGAAAAACAAGTCAAGGGGTTGACATGGCCGGCCATCGCCTTCACAGACCAAGACCTACAGGGGGTGCACACCCCGCATCGAGATCTCTTAGTATTGTGGCTCACTCTTGATGGTAATACAATCAACCAAATACTCAAAGACACCGATAGCTCGATTGATATCATGTTCTCAGACGACATCGCTACTGCTCGAAGAAGTGTGAAATCTTAAATGAGTGTGATTCGCTACTGCTCGATTGATACCATGTGCGGCACTGCACTGCAGCCGTCTGATGCACGCGCTGCATCCATCACATGCACGTAGCATTGCATCAGACAGCTGCTGTACAGTGCCGCACTTACCGCATGCCGTATTATACCATCTCTCTCTCTCTCTCTCTCTATATATATATATATATATATATATATATATATATATATATATATATATATATATATATATATATATATATAGAGAGAGAGAGAGAGAGAGAGAGAGAGAGAGAGAGAGAGAGAGAGAGACTAGTGATACATTGCGGCCGGGGTTAACGTGCGACTTCCGTGCAGCGGGCTGGGGCACGTACGGTCCGTCCGATCGTCGGATCCAACGAACGGGATTCACCCGACCACCGAAAATCGATGTTACTATAGCGGCCACAGTAACAGCGATTTCAGTGGTCCGGATGAACCCCGGCTGTCCGATCGGCGTGAATCGAACGGCCCAAATCCTTTTCGCCCCGGTTTTGGTGGTCCGGATGAACCCCGGTAGTCTGATCGGTGTGAATCGAACCGCCCAAATCCTTTCCACCCGGTTAAAAGGTGTAGCTATTCGATCGAATGATCGAACGGATGACATCTGTGGGAAACAATCGAATAGGACAAAAAGTAATTCCATCATTCGATCGAACGACTCACCTTTTAACCGGGCGAAAATGATTTGGGTCATTCGATTCACACCGATCGGATGACCGAGGTTCATCCGGACCACCGAAACCTTTTAACCGGCTGGAAAGGATTTGGGTCATTCGATTCACGCCGACCGGACGACCGGGGTTCATCCGGACCACCGAAATCGCTGTTACTGTGGCCGCCACAGTAACATCGATTTTTGGTGGTCAGGTGAATCTAGTTCGTTGGATCCAACGATCGGACGGACCGTACGCCCCCGGCCCGCCGCACGAAAGCTGCACGTTAACCCCACAAAAAATGAGCTGCCAGCCTATTTCGAAATGAGCTGCCAGCCTATTTCGAAAATGAGCTGCCAGCCTATTTCGAAAAAATGGGTAGCCACCCATTTGATGCCCTTAGGAGTCTTAGAATGTGCTGATTTTTTGTGAGCATAAGCATCTTATCTTAGATAGAACACCCAAAAAAAATTAGCAAATTCTAAAACTTTTAGGGGCATCAAATGTAATATTTCAGATTAACGGTGACAACGAACGCTCGATAAAACTTCTAACATTTGATGCCGCTAGGAGTCTTAGAATGTGCTGATTTTTTGTGGGTATTCTATCCAAGATAAGACACTTATGCTCACAAAAAATCAGCACATTCTAAGACTCCTAAGGGCATCAAATGGGTGGCCGCCCATTCTTTCGAAATGGGCTGGCAGCTCATTTTCCGTTTCCTCATATATATATATATATCTATATAATAAGGGACAACGGTTGTGGGGGGAACAAATGAACTGAGACAAAGGAGGGGCTGAGATTTATCCTAGAGAATATAATGATGGCCCGGATTGATTTGAAGGGAAGGATAAACTTGAATGGCTAGGATCGTTCTCTTTCTTCTTCCCCATATAAATTTGAATTCAAACTTTTGACCGCACTTTTTTATCTCATTAAATGTCCCATACATCCACTTTCTCTCTCTGCAACCCCTGTACCCATATCCCATTAAATATGAGAGTCCCATCCCTATCTCCACCCGTCCGGTTTATCACAGCCATCCATGGCATTCCACTCAATGACAGCTGTACTCTTACCTTGAGCCCAGAACCAGTCAGGCTCACACCGAGAGAGAAAAAGAATGCAACGCCTCCTCTGCTACCACCTTAAAAAGAGGAGAGAGAGAGAGAGTCAGAGTGAGAGAGAGGGTAGCAGAGGACTCATTTTAAAAAAACCTACTTCCTCTCACTAACCCGCCCCCTCCTCCTGCAACCTATTTGCTATGGTCGCTGGCATTTGCTCCGGCCGCCCTTGGAGATGAGACCGCTGCTCATCGTCCTCCTCTCCGTCGTTGAGGTGCAGCCATCTTCCTCCTCTCCGTCGTCGAGGTAGGCCGGTTGCCGTCGGGTGCAACCCGTCTTCCTCCTCTCTATCACCATCAACAAGTTATGGCGGCTTCGCAGAGAGAGAGAGAGAGAGAGAGAGAGAGAGAGAGAGAGAGAGAGAGAGAGAGAGAGAGAGATCAGCTGCCGTCGGGGTGAGGGGGTGGTCACAGTCCGCCTCCCCGTGCTGATGCCATTGGCGCACCCCCCCTCCGGCAAACCCCCCGACCGGTGGAAGAGGGCAGCCCCCTCTGTTCAAGGTTCCAGCCCCGATCTGGAGCCGCCATATCCCTTACCTCTAATCCCCCTTCTCATCTCTGCAGTCGGCCCCGGCGGATCTGGCGCCGCCGTAACCCAGTCGTCGGAGTGCGATTCACTGATCGGGGGGACTGCCGAAGGGGGAGTGCGATCCACCGGGCGGGGATCTGCCGGAGGGGGAGTGTGATTCACCGATCAGGGGGGGGGGGGGGGGGAGCCGAAGGGGGAGTGCGAGACACCGGTCGGGGGCTGCCGGAGGGGGAGTGTGATCCACCGGTCGTGGACGCTGCCGGAGAGGGAGTGCGATTCGCCGATCAGGGGCCGGTGGGTAGAGAGAGCTTTCCCTCTCTCTCTCTCTCTCTCTCTCTCTCTCTGTCTCTACCCCACAGGTGCATCTCTCTCTCTCTCTCTGGTTAATTATACTTCGCCCCCAAGAGGTTTAGCTCAAAAACACTTAACCCCCTAATAGTTTCAAAACTACATTGTGCCCCCTTCAATTCAGCTCTCTTATAAAAATTACCAAATGAGGAGACAACATACTTGACAAAAGGGGTATTGTGATAACATTTCAAACTTTAGGGAGCGATTAAGAACAAAAAAAACTATAATACCCATTTTGTCAACTACTTAATCTTCTCATTTGGTAATTTTTATCTGACCAGAATTGAATTGAAGGGGACAAAATGTAGTTTCGAAACTATAGGGGATGAAGTGTTTTTGAGCTAAACTTAAAGAGAGCAAATTGTAATTTACCTTTTTTTTTTGGGTAAAGGAATGGAATTTGAATAAACTGATGGGCGTCCATCATCGTTAGCGTAGATCATGGGGAATTCTATCATCTGTTGTGTTTTTACTTTGATAGTCTATAAAGAGTGGCTGAGATTTATAGATGTGAATGTAATTGCTTGCCAGGATTTATTCTCTAAGTTATGATGAGTGCGATTCACCTCAGGAGGGAGAGAAAGACACAAGTAGTTTGGCGTTTTGTTTGTAAAAATATGTCAAGATTTTTATAAAAAAATAAGAGAGAATAAAAAATAAAATAAGAAAAGATATGATTGCCCCCATGTTTTCTCTCTCTCTCTCTCTCTCTTTCTCTCTCTCTCTACCGGAGAGTGCTGCCACTATCACCTCACGTCTCCGGAGAGCTGAGCCACCACTGAGCTCCATGTCCCCAACGTGCTTTGACACTCCACCGGCGTCCATTGAGCCTCGCCAACTGTCAATGATCCCCTTGCAGGCACCTTCCTCCCATCCTTCTCCTCTCTAACTCCTCATTCATCCTCCCCAACCCCTGCACCCAGCCATATCCCTCTCCATCCCCTCCTCCTAATCTTCTTCCCCACCTTCGATTGTAACCGACCACAACCTGCAAACCAACACATGTTGGAGCCAAGTATTGTTTAGAGTAAAAACGGTACGGATGACATGCATGGGTCGTAGTTTGGTGTAATTTAGATTAGACGGTTCCATACTCTTCAGTGAATGGTCCAAATGCATCATCGAGCGTCTAGAACAACAATTTGCTGGAGCCATAAAAAAAATACTCTTCAAAAAGAAATAACTTCACTGCAACGGGTGTTGGGGGCTTAGACTTCAAGCGACTGATGTGGCAATCAATGATTGGACCATATTCCATTATCATAAAAATCCCTGTCTAAATGAGGGAAAATTTTCAGCACATCCTATGTACCATACAACCATGGCCCCAGAACCTATCAGTACGCTTTGAGGGCTGGGGGCCATTGCCCCTATGTGCTGGGACCCAATACCCCGTCCCTTGAATCCAAGTGGGCCCGCGGATAGAGAGTACGGGGGATGCTGAAAATTTTTCCCTACATCACTAATACTATCTACTCAACCCCATGACCAACCTGCAAGGTGGTGTCTTAAGTTGTACGACTTTTTTGTCAACATACAAAGTACAATTTCGTTCATCGTTTCCTTTACCCTTTTGATACTATTTAAGTTTTCAAAATAAACCTAAACCCTTCAACTTTCCATACTTTGCAAACCATTAATGATTTTACCAATCTTAGGGTGGTGTTAGGCATCATTCCGGAACCACCATTTCAGTTCTATATTTTAAAACTAATGGATAGTTTTTGTTCCACTGAAATGAAGGATTGGGAGCGATAATTTATAATTTCTGAAGAAAAAGGTTTCTCACATGTATTTCTTTTCTTTGTTTTTTTTTTTTTTTTAAAAAAAACAGGGTTGTGAAAGAGAGAAGGGACCGCCAACACTGAGATGGATAGGGGTGGACATGGTCGGGTTGGTCGGGTTTGGAGGTCTGACCGTGTTTGGACCAAGTTGCATTACGTTTGCCCAAATTGCCCAAGTTGCCCGAGGAACTTGTAGAGGGTTTGCCCGTGTTTGGACCATGGAAGTTCATCGGGTTCCTCGGGTTGCTCGGGTTCGTCCGGACCATTCACTAAAAAGTAGAGGATACGTCCGATCTAAAATTTACACCGTTCAATATGGAGCCTACTCTCACTCAACCAAAAAATAATTCGGTGCAAACCGTGCAATAAAGAATATTACAAGTTTAACTTGATTGTAGAGAACATGTGCATTCCGCTTTCTCCCTCTCTCTCTCTCTCTCTCTCTCTCTCTATATATATATATATATATATATATATATATATATATATATATATATATATATATATATATATATATATATATATATATATATATATATATATATTCCTCGGGTTTTTCGGGTTGCTCGGGTTAGTCATATGGGTGACCATGTTTGGCCAAATTTAAATTCGGGCAAAATTTTTTTGCCCATGCCCGTCTAAATTCTCAAATATTGTAGCCCGTGATTGTCCAAATTCAAAATTTGATCGGGTTGCTCGGGTTCATTCGGACCAAGTCCCACCCCTAGAGATGGACATCACTGTTGCTCTCCTGTTAAGATCACCCCCACCTCATCTCCTCAAGTTATATACTCTCTCGCTCGCTCTCTATTGCTATTAATCTACAATAATTTTTTAAAATCTCCCCCACCTAATCTCTTAAAATCACCCCCACTTCTTAAATTGTTGAAAAATGTCTTACCCGTCTATGGTATAGGAGATCCATTAGTTTTTTGTTTTTTTTTAACCCCGCCTGTTGTACAAGCGGGTAAAGGTAAAGGATAAATTACACTTTGCCCCCTTGAAGTTTAGCTAAAAAACACTTAACCCCCCTGTAGTCTATTTTGTTCCAAATTGCACCCTAAAGTTTGAAATGTTAGCACAATACCCCCTTTTGTCAACTACTTAATTTCCTCATTTGGTAATTTTTATATGATAAAAACTGAATTGAAGGGGGTAAAAAGTGTTTATAAATTACAGGGGGTTTATGTGTTTTTGAGCTAAAATTCAAGGGAGCAGTTTTTTTAAAGGGTACTTAACCACAATGGGGTAAATTTTTTGAAGGGGGCAAAAAGTAGTTTATAAACTACATTGGGGTAAATTTTATTTTTAAAAAAAATAAGCTACTCGCCTGTACAATAGGCGGGGTTAAAAAAAAAACTAAAGAATCGCCTATACAATAGGCGGGTAAGGCCTTTTTCAACAATTTAAGAAGTTTTGAACCCTGTTTTGCTACTTTCAAACTATTGGATCTCCCTAACAATATTCACCGCTCTCAAAGTGTTCTATTGCCACCCTCAAAATATTATCACACTATCAAAATATTATCATTGCTCAAGAATTATTATTGTCACCATTAAAATATTGCCACCTCCAATGAAAGTATTACCACTGCCCTCAAAATATTTTTACCATCTCGAAATCTTTTGCGTGCCCTCGGGTACGGGATTTTTGATATATATATATATATATATATATATATATATATATATATATATATATATATATAATAAGGGACAATGGTTGTGGGGGGGACAAATGAACTGAGACAAAGCAGCGACTGAGATTTGTTGAGAGGAGGGGGATAAACAGGGAGACTCAATCACAGTCGTCCGTTTCCTAGCCGCAACCAAGAATTACACTCAGCCTCATAAATCCCCCTCTTAAATCACCCTAACCCATCCCGAGCTATTCCAAACCCGCCCGATCCAAATCACATGCGATCTGATCCATCTGATCCGTCAAGCCCCCTCGCAGCCATCAGTTACCGCGGCCCTGCCCCCGCAGCCCTTAATTAGCCCTCTTAAATCCCCCGCAGCCCTTAATTAGCCCTCTTTTTCTTTTCCTTCTCTTTTTTTACCCTTTTTCTCTCTCTCTCTCTCTCTTTCTGAACACAACAGATCCTGATTTTTTTTTCCCTGCCTCTTCGGTTATAGGAGATCGAGGTCCCATCTACAAGAGAGATAGTGAGGAGGCTACAAGAGAATCGAGAGGATCAAAAGATGGAGGTGATGAATATCTCATCGATTTTTTCTTCTTTTTTTTTCCCTTCACTTTCTGAACAGAACAATCATCTTTTTTTAATATGATGAGATTCATAAGCGCTGATTGTAATCTTTTTCTTAACAGAACAATTATTTTTTTTTTTCATTCTGTTTCTGAATAGAACAGATCTTTTTTTGAGATTCATAAGTGCCGATTGTAATCGTTTTTGGAACAGAACAGTCATCTTTTTTTCCTTCTCTTTCTGAACAACAGACCCAGATCCTTTTTTTTTTTCTGCCTCTTCGGTTATAAGAGATCGAGGTCCCATCTGCAAGAGAGATAGAGAGGAGACTACAAGTGAGAGAGGATGAAGAGATGGAGGCAAGTAAATGGTTTTTTTTTACTTTGTTATATCAGTTGAAATTTAGGATTGTTACCATAATACAAATTGTTTTCAATCACTTATTGGATCAGAGCTATTATCACTGATATGTTTGCGGAGATCGCAGGAGACTTCATCTCTAGGACGATGTCTCTCGGAGCAATGATGGCAACAGCTACAGTGCCATGGATGACACATACCGAGTAAACATTTTTCTATCTATATGCACATACAAAATTTTCATGAATTTTCTATGGATGTATTTCCCTTAATCCTACTTCATTTTTTACACACTCCTATTTGAATAATTTGTTCTCCAAATGCTACACAAGCAATTGTTGTTTTATGTCAAGAGCATTTGACATGTTCATTGTAAAGGCCAATATAGGTTCTGATTATATAAACTTTGAATCAACTTATATAAATTTTTCTTCAAATGGAGGCACATGCTGCAGTTTACTTTTGATACTACAGAAAATGGCATTGCCAATGAGCAAATCATGTCTAATTTTTTGGAATCCAAGTTTGATTGTCCACCAGTGCCGCGTAAATTTTCTCTGTTAATAATGGTGTGAAAAGCAATACTACATGTTTGTTTATCGTGCTTATTCATAGTGGCATATGTTCATCGTGACATCTATTCAACGAGTGCTGAGTAAATTATCTTTGTTGTGCTTATCCGATCTGTCTTCAACGAAGCTTAAATGTTGCGTTTGAACCTGAGCTTGAGTTTGTGCTAAATCTTTGGATCATTTTTGAAAATGAAGTGCTCGAACAAGCAAAATTTAAGATATCTAAAACTATTATATGCTAAAATTGATTTTGAATATTCTGTGGTTCCAGTGACCTATAGTGAGTAACGTTATTCGGTCGATGAGCACTATATGTGGCCACTAATGGCATCACGCCTCTTCGCCTCACTACCTTCATCTCTTCTCATATCAGCCTTATCACCTAAATAAATTCAAAAAATAAAAACCATCTGAATTTAAAAGCGACCGTCACGACCAAATGTGGGCGACCCTGGCTAATGTGAATGATGTTAAACGAATTGGCCTCCCATCGAATCTGGCCGTCTTCGTTGAAAGTGTTTGGCCGTCGAAGGCGGCCGTCCAAGTGGTGATAGGAACTATCTTTGAATGTGAGCATTGCCGAAGAATTAGGTTATTTTAGCCTAATGTGGGTGTCCCCGTCGATTGTGGGCGCATTTGAACAAATTTTGCCACTCCGTCCA
Source organism: Chamaelirium japonicum (assembly GCA_947650365.1). Lineage (NCBI taxonomy): Eukaryota > Viridiplantae > Streptophyta > Magnoliopsida > Liliales > Melanthiaceae > Chamaelirium > Chamaelirium japonicum. Next base: position 88,779,330 of record OX393550.1, read on the forward strand.
AGTGTCAACAGACATGAGCACTATCACCGCTCACGAATATTATTATCTCTTTCGAAATATTGTTGCAACTTTCGAAATGTATGTTTTATTGTCACATTCGAAATAAGTCACATTTTTTGAAATAATTTTCGCCCTTGAAATAATTGTTGCCGCCCTCAAAATATTGCCGTCCCCTCTAAAATTTATGACCGCCCTCGAAATATTTTCATCGTCCTCGAAATCTTTTTCGTGACCTTGGGCACGGGGTTTTTACTAATATATATATATATATATATATATATAGGGTTGGGTTCGGCAGCCAACTCTTTATGGTGCCAACATATCTTAGCCGTTCGCTCACATAAGATCCAATGGTCACGATTGGCTTAACAATAGAAAAAAAGAGCTCTGCCATTTATTAGCAAGTGTAGATGGCACTGTACAGTGGCTGCCTCGCATTGGGAAAATGAGACGGGCTCTTCTCTCATCTCCGCTCGAGCTCCGAAGCGGGGGTTTTTGCCATCGCCGGTGAGGAAGAAGACCACCGGTATGATCGTACTCCTCCCCCTTTTTCATTTTTTTCCATTCCCTTTGTTCACATCGAGCGAGGAGCGAACCCGGTGGGGAAGAAGACCACTGGTATGATCGCACTCCTCCCTCTCTTTTTTTTCATTCTCTTCGTTCACATCGAGCGAGGAGCGAACGATTCCTCCTCATCGTCTACAGCGAACAGATCTGTCCTGATTTTTTCCCCTTTCTTTCTCAGTGTTCACAGCGAGATCAGTCTTGGTTTTTTTTATTTCATTTCTCCCCTGAAGAAGGCAAGACAAAAGCCCTTTTTTTTTTCTTTGCTGTGCCACTTTCTTGCAATTTTTAGGGTTTTTTTTTTCTTCTCTAAGCTCTTGAGAATGGTGTTCAACAGAAATCAAAATGCTATCGTTGTCTGTAGAATGTTCTTGTGGATGAAGATAAGACAAATATTTTATTATTTTTATAATTTTTTGGGAGAAAGCGGGGGTGGTTGGATGTAAAAAAATCATGTTGTTATCATTTCAAAGAACAGGGCAAAGACAAGAACAAGATTCTAGACTTGTAATGAAGTACATCGGACAGATCTGCCCTGTTTTTTTCCCCTTCCTTCTCAGTGTTCACTGTGAGATCAGCCTTGGGTTTTTGTTTTTTTTTTCTCCCCTGAAGAAGGCGAGACAAAAGCCCCATTTTTTTTCTTTGCTGTGCCACTTTCTTGCCATTTCTAGGGTTTTTTTTTTTATTCTCTAAGTTCTTGAGAATGGTGTTCAATAGAAATCCAAATGCTATAGTTGTCTGTTGAATGCTCTTGTTGACGAAGATAAGACAAATATTTTAATTTTTTTAATAATTTTTGGGGGAAGTGGGGGTGGTTGGTTGTAAAAAAATCCTGCTATCTTTTTCAAAGGAAAGAGCAAAGACAGATCTCATTGTATCTTCATGGGATCTGGTTGAGCACAATTAAGATCGCCACTTCTTCTCCTCCATTTTTTTTTCCTCTCTCTTCTTTCACTGCGAGACCCCATGAAGGTACCACTGCACATTGCTGGCTACCTCTCGTAGTGAGATTCGACACAGGGGTTTTTGACCAACGACGGTGGAGAAGAAGAGCAAGGTAAGTTCGCTTCTTTTTTTCTCCACTTTTTTTTTTTCTTTTATCATCGCGCGTAGATATTGAGACATATCCGCCCTGTTTCTTATTTTCCCCCCTTTCTCACCGTTCACATTGAGCGAGCCCTCTCATCGTTCTATAGGAGGGGTTGATTTGAGGCAAAAAGATGCTGAGAATTACGACATCTTCGACCCGCAATCAATTATCAATGCATGATAAGGTCCTTGAAGTTGGTAGCATCAGTGGAACATGGTATCTTGGGAAGCTTCAGGTAATTGAACAAAACTTTTTGCAACCTAAATGTGTGGGATGCTACACTCGTGAGGCATGACGTGTAATGGTTGGATTTCGAAACAGTAGAATTTTGTATTTGGTGATAGATTGATTTTCTCATATATGCTTGGAGGCTGGTACTAGGGTAGTTTATCAACATTCAGCTCTTTGTTCCCTTGACCATACAACTTCTATATTCTCCATTTACGAATTAAACCTACAAAGCATAAGAACGATCATTACAAAAGCATAAATACAACAAAAAAATACTAGCAATAATAATAGCAAAAAATGACAATTGTAAGAATAATATGATTTTATTCCAATTACTGAATATATGAATAAGTTGTGAAAGGTGAAATTCTTCAATTAATGAATAATCCGAGAAAAACTAGGATACTAATTAGATATGAGAAGACCAAAAAAGGACAATCTGAAAGTTATGAGATGGGATTGAATGAAGCATAAAAAATAAAATTAGATACAAAAACTATTTAAATAAGATAACATGAAATGACAATGTCAGGTATTGAAAGTTTTCAGATACAATCATATATTTACAAATAAGAGAACGAATCATATATTTTTAAAATTTTATCTAGGAAGCTCAAATAGAGGTGTGCACGGGTTTGGCCAGGTCAGGCCTATAGATGTTAAGCCCAGATAGGCCCATGGGCTCGTCAGGTCGGGCCTCGGGCCAAGGGTTTGTGCCTGAACCCAGCCCGAGTACACAGATATGTCAGAATTTCGAGCCAGGCAGGATTTGGACTAAAAATTGTGTTTTTTTAAAAAAAAATTGTACAAAACAATAAATGTGGGGGGTTTGAAAGCTCAACTTGTACAAGTTTAAGTAGGGGTGGCAATGGGTCGTGTCGGGTCGGGTTCGTGTCGTGTCCAAAACCCCTCGACCCTGACCCGACCCATTTAAGTAATCGTGTCTAGATCCTAAACTCGTACCCAACCCGTTTATAAACAGGTAGACCCGATAAGACCCGTTTACCACATGGGTTTATTCAGTTGACCCGATCCGACCCAATCCGACTCGACCCGACCTAACTCGATAGACCCACTGATACTATATATTATAGTATCGGATTGCGGGTAGACCCAACCCGACACGACCCGTTGAATTCTAAACGGGTCTTCCCGGGTCTACCGTGTCTAGACCCTAAACCCGAACCCGACCCGTTTATTAAAAGGGTCTATCGTGTCGACCTGTTTACAACCCGAACCCGTTTACCCCTGACCCAGACCCGCTAACTTCGTGTCGGGTCTGCCGTGTCGGGTCCGAAATTGCCAGACCTACGTTTAATTATCACCATGACCACTAGTGCGTTAGAGTAGTCGACAATTTCTTGTTCTAGTTTACTACTATGATTCAACTAGGTACTTCATTACAAGTCTAGAATCTTGTTCTTGTCTTTGCCATGTTCTTTGAAACGATAACAACATGATTTTTTTACATCCAACCACCCCCGCTTTCCCCCAAAAAATTATAAAAATAATAAAATATTTGTCTTATCTTCATCAACAAGAACATTCTACAGACAACGATAGCATTTTGATTTTTATTGAACACCATTCTCAAGAGCTTAGAGAAGAAAAAAAAAACCCTAAAAATTGCAAGAAAGTGGCACAGTAAAGAAAAAAAACGGGGATTTTGTCTTGCCTTCTTCAGGGGAGAAATAAAATAAAAAAAACAAGACTGATCTCGCTGTGAACACTGAGAAAGAAAGGGGAAAAAATCAGGACAGATCTGTTCGCTGTAAACGATGAGGAGGAATCGTTCGCTCCTCGCTCGATGTGAACGAAGCGAATGAAAAAAAAAGAAAAAAAGGGAGGAGTGTGATCATACCAGTGGTCTTCTTCCCCACCGGGTTCGCTCCTCGCTCGATGTGAACAAAGGGAATGGAAAAAAATGAAAACGAGGGAGGAGTACGATCATACTGGTGGTCTTCTTCCTCACCGGCGATGGCAAAAACCTCCGCTTTGGAGCTCGAGCGGAGATGAGAGAAGAGCCCGTCTCGTTTTCCCAATGTGAGGCAGCCGCTGTACAGTACCAGCTAGGCTCGCTAATAAATGGCAGAGCTCTTCTTTTCTATTGTTAAGCCAATCGTGACCATTGGATCTTATGTGAGCGAACGGTTAAGATATGTTGGCACTTGTTGGCACCATAAAGAGTTGGCTGCCGAACCCAACCCATATATATATATATATATATATATATATATAAATATATAAATATATATATATATATATATATATATATATATATATATATATATATATATATATATATATATATATATATATATATATATATATATATATATATATATATATATATATATATATATATATATATATATATATATATATATATATATATATATATATATATATAGGGGCATGCTATAATGCGGCATGCAGTAAGTGCGGCACCACAAAGTGGCCATCTGATGCACTGCTACGTGCATCGCATGCACGCAACGCATGCATCAGACGGCTACGGTGAAGTACCGCACGTACCGCATGCCGCATTATAGCATGCCCCTATATATATATATATATATATATATATATATATATATATATATATATATATATATATATATATATATATATATATACATATATATAGGAAAATGCTTAGGCACGGTCCTGCGGTCCGCATCCGCAGTCATCCGATGCGGTGCATCGCACCGCGCCGCGTGCATCGGACGACTGCGGATGCGGACCGCACGAACCGCATCTAAGCATGCCCCTATATATATATATATATATAGGTGAGTGATACTCTTACTCATGGCCTCTTACTCATATAGTTACCTATGATCCGGGCCGTCCATTAGATCCCGACGTATGGTTCCGATTAGATTTGGAGTTAAAGCAATGGTGTCCTTATTAAATGTGGGCTTTTAACACAGGCTTTTAATAATGTGGACACCATTGCTTTAACTCCCCATCTAATCCGAACCGTATGTCGGGATCTAATGGACGGCCCGGATCATAGGTAACTATATGAGTA
>OX393550.1:88789248-88794248 GCA_947650365.1 Chamaelirium japonicum
AGAAAACATGCAAGAATAAACAACATGATTGCCTAAGATTAGTGTGAGCGTCTGATGCCTTCCAAAGTTTACACATGAAAACTGATGGTACATTAGCAGTCATAAATGAGCTATCATATCAAGAATGTGCTACCTGTGCAGATCTGCATTATGGATGAGGGCTGACTTTGCATGATAAGTTACTAACACCCAATCAAGTGATGAATAGCACCGCATTGCATCGCTATTTCATCTGCCATCTCGATGCACAATCGCTCGATATCTTCTAAACTGGAAAAAAACGAAAAACAAACAACCAACCCAACGTCTTCTCAGCCATCTAAATCACAAAGCTTTGAATTCTACCATATAAATAGAAAATGGAGAAATAGAACATCATCCGGATCAAGAATGGGCTTACAAAATTACCTGATCACCAGCAAAGATGATCCAAGCATGACAATGAGTAGGGATGACAGCCGACTTCAGGTACTTGAAGCAATACTTTAAATGACACACAACAGAAGCTATTGTAGCGAATTCCCTGAGATCGTCGACGATATATCATACCAAAAACATATTCCAAAACAGAAATTAATAGGTTAAAATGATCAAAAGGGGAATAAATTGAGGACCGATGGGGGTATTTCCCGAAGGCAATGGGGGCAGCGAGACTTACTCGAGGGAGTCAGAGAAGGACCCCTTATGGCGTACCTCCGCATCGAGCAAGAGAGTTCTATCGGCCATCGCAGTGGTTGAAGATGTAATTCATAAGGATGAAGTCTTCTTCGATGATCCAGGACCCTCTTCAATGGTTATGGCATACCTGCACACACACACATATACACACACACACACACACATAGGAGCGTTGAATGTTTCTACTAAAGGGTATCAAACCTTTCTGATCACCAATATGTTTATATACTGAAATCTCAACTGAATGTATGAGCATTGAATAACCTTGTAATTTAGTTCAATGAGAAACATCGATTGATCAGTGTTTCATCATCTGAAGTGTAGTGCAGTGATATGTAGAGGCATATATGATATAAACAACTGAGCAAGGAAAAAATATGAGACTAAATTAGAATTTTAGAAAGAGATACTTTATTCCTTTTTTCTACTAATTTGTAGAGCATAGAGAGGCATATAAAATGCATAAGCATTTCAGTAGTAGGGAAATGCAATGATCAAACTTCTATCGTACTCCGCCAAAAATTTCATAGGTTAATTGAATGGGGAAATCAATGCCGTAGTAGGGCGAAAATTTATGTACAAAAAATATCAACCTATGTACAAAAAAGATCAACCTAGTGGGTGATTCATATCGATTTTCCCATCGTGCCAAATATTGGGGCGGAGATAATAGAGCAAATTTAAAACCTAAACTCATTTCATATTTGAACCCTATACATTAGTTGTGTTATATCTTATTAACTCAATATACATTTTTTTGCATTCTGGATTGATTTTCTCAACACAAAAGAGTTCACATGAGATGTGGACTAAATGTTTTTTCTAATGTACCCAACATATTTTGAGATGTGGACTAAATCTCTCTCTCTCCGGAGGGGGGATTTAAGAGGGGATTTAAGAGGGATGGTGAGTGAGATTCGTTGGTTGGAGATAGAAAAACGGACGACTCTGATCAAGTCTTCTTTATTGTACTTCTTAATGTACTTCTTATATTCTTCAATGCGAAGAAAAAAAAATAAATAAAGAAAGAAGATTGTCATCTCCAAAGAAAAAAAATCCTTCAATCCATAATAAGAAAAAAATCATTCAATCCATATTTGAGAAAAAGTTTGCTTGGATTAAAGTGATAGTCTAAAACTGAATGCATTTAGAATTTGGTTTTTAATTATTAAGAGAGTGCAAAAAGCCAGGTAAAAAACTGAATGCATTCCAAATGTACAATCACTTTAATGCAAAAAAACTGAATTCTAAACTGAATGCAAAAAACTGTGCAAAAAACTGAATGTAAAAACATTGTACTATAATGCTATAAAAATAATGCAACTCAAGGGACAGAGGCCCCTCTTCAGCGATGGAATGTAAAGGAATCTCACCTCATATTGGTCCGCGCCTTGGTGGTGTGCGGTGAAGCCTCCGCTGACTGCCAAAAAAAAAAAAACAAATGATCAACTTTTTTTGAAAAAAACAGAAAATCAATTTGCGAGAGAGTGAGAGGTAGAGATGGTACCTGGGGGCGTGAGCTGGGTTTTTGTCCATTCAGGATCAAGTCTCTGTATTCAATGAACCTAACATTCCATGATGCTACGACTGCAGAAACACAAAATCAGGGATTAAAATCAAAATCAGCAATGAAAAATCTGATTTTTGCAATGGTTAAAAAAGTTTCACTGATTAGCACAATACAACTGTTTTGGTAGAGAACCCTGGAACCAACGGCTTCGATCGAAAATCCCTGACCTAAGGGGCTTACAGGCATACGTTGTAGCGATCGATCGATTCTGAGGAGAAGAGAGAGAGAAAGAGACCGGCGACCAAGAGATGAAGAGAAGGAGAGAGAGAGAGCTGCGGGGTTTTCGAGAGATGAGGAGAAGAGAGAGAGAGAGAGCTGCGGGGGTTCCGAGAGACCCACTCTCTCTATTACTGTCGCACGGTTGCCAGGGTTTGAATGGGGGCCTTGATACGGCTTTTCGGTTCCCAAGGGTGGCTCGGGCGGCTCGATTTTACCGAAGATGGGCAGTGGGAAGATCGAACGGCTTTCGATCGTCCTTTCTCTCAAGCCTCTCTCTCTCTTTTTCTATATAGCTGATGTAAGGGGGAGAAAAAGGGGATGTCCGTCACCGAGGGCTCAATCGGACGGATTAGATGAGGCTCCTCTCTCTCTCTCTCTCTCTCTCTCTCTCTCCGGAGGGGGGATTTAAGAGGGGATTTAAGAGGGATGGTGAGTGAGATTCGTTGGTTGGAGATAAAAAACGGACGACTCTGATCAAGCCTTCTTTATTGTTCTTCTTAATGTACTTCTTATATTCTTCAATGCGAAGAAAAAAATATAAATAAAGAAAGAAGATTGTCATCTCCAAAGAAAAAAAAATCCTTCAATCCATAATAAGAAAAAAATCATTCAATCCATATTTGAGAAAAAGTTTGCCTTGGATTAAAGTGATAGTCTAAAACTGAATGCATTTAGAATTTGGTTTTTAATTATTAAGAGAGTGCAAAAAAGCCAGGTAAAAAACTGAATGCATTCCAAATGTACAATCACTTTAATGCAAAAAAACTGAATTCTAAACTGAATGCAAAAAAACTGTGCAAAAAACTGAATGTAAAAACATTGTACTATAATGCTATAAAAAAATGCAACTCAAGGGACAGAGGCCCCTCTTCAGCGATGGAATGTAAAGGAATCTCACCTCATATTGGTCCGCGCCTTGGTGGTGTGCGGTGAAGCCTCCGCTGACTGCCAAAAAATAAAAAACAAATGATCAACTTTTTTTGAAAAAAACAGAAAATCAATTTGCGAGAGAGTGAGAGGTAGAGATGGTATCTGGGGGCGTGAGCTGGGTTTTGTCCATTCAGGATCAAGTCTCTGTATTCAATGAACCTAACATTCCATGATGCTACGACTGCAGAAACACAAAATCAGAGATTAAAATCAAAATCAGCAATGAAAAATCTGATTTTTGCAATGGTTAAAAAAGTTTCACTGATTAGCACAATACAACTGTTTTGGTAGAGAGAGATTAGAAGACATTATCTGCATGAAAGGGTTAAAAAAATGGTAGAGCAATTGACAGCAGAGAAGAACTGCAGCCGTACCTGGGCGATGGGGCAATGGTCATTCGAGGGGAGAGAGGTAGAGAGATAGTGATTTCGTGTTATAAAGGGTAATGATCAACATAATATTGGGAGAGGAGGTGCTCGATCCCTCCCCCTTCCTCTTCTTCCTCGACCGCTGCTGCAGATCTTCAATGAAAAATTCACCTCTATCTCTTGATATTTAGAGAGAGGGAAAAAAAAAAGAAAAACTCGATCTGAAATAGAGAGAGAGAGGAAAAAAGGAAGGCGAAAAAATCAGACATCGCCTCCGCCTCCTCCCCGAACTGAATCCCACCCATGTAGATAGAGATCGGCTGGTAGGGGGGAGGGGAGCACTTAACCGCGAGGGAGAGGAGGGAGGGGGCGAGAAGAGAGAGAGAGAGAGAGAGAGAGAGAGAGAGAGAGAGAGAGAGAGAGAGAGAGAGAGAGAGAGAGAGAGAGAGAGAGAGAGAGAACCTGTGGGTGCGGGGAGGGGGGGCCAGCAGGGGCTGCATCGCGAGGGAGGGGGGTCAGCAGGGCCTTCATCGCGAGGGAGGGGGGAGGCGGGCTTCAGATCTGGGGAGAATCGGCAGACTTCATCGCGGTAGCGGTGGCGGTGGCGGGGGTGGGGGCGGGGGCGGGGGCGGGGGTGGGGCTAAGGGCTTGAGAGAGAGCGAGGGTAGTGGGGGCGGGCGTTTGGTCTCCCGAGCGAGAGAGAGAGAGAGAGGGGGAGGGGGGGAGAGAATGGGTGGGTGGGGCTGATGGCGTGGGTTCCAAAGGAGGGCGGGGGTTTGGTCTTCAGAGAGAGAGGAGAGAGAGAGAGGAGAGAGAGAGAGAGAGAGAGAGAGAGAGAGAGAGAGAGAGAGAGAGAGAGAGAGAGAGAGTGAGGGGCTGAGAGTGTGGGTTCCAATATTGACGGGATTTAAGAGGTGGATTTAAAGACTGTGAGTGGGATATGTTGGTTGGGAGGGACTTGAAAATTAGATGGCTCAGATCGGATGGGATTTGGATCGGACGGGCTTGGAAGGGTTTGGGATGGGATTTAAGGCTGAGTGGGATTCTTGGTTGGGGCAAGGAAACGGACGACTGTGATTTATTCTCCCTGTTTATCCCCCTCCTCTGCATAAATCTGAGCCGTTGCTTTGTCTCAGTTCATTTGTCCCCCCCACAACCGTCGTCCCTTAAGATATATATATATATATATATATATATATACATACATATATATATACATACATATATATATATAT
>OX393550.1:88804744-88859744 GCA_947650365.1 Chamaelirium japonicum
AAGACCATGCAAAGAAAGTAGATGTCACCTGGTTGTAGATCACGCACAAACTCCCGTCGATTGCCTTCCGCTCCGCCTGCGGCTGGATCGTCCAGGTACAACTAGTAATTTCAAACACACGAGCATATATTAAAATCTAAGTCGGTGGGTCCCTACAAGGGTGAGAAAGCAAGTCGGGGCTCGGTTCGTCTTTCGCCCGAGGCGTCCTCGGGCTAGGGTTTTGGGTTCAGAAAAATAATTTACAAACGGACTCATGGGCCTTACCGAGTCTAAACTCGGATCGGATTGTAAACAACCAGTCTCGATGGGTCGAATATGGGATTGACCGGATGGGTACGAGGGTTGTTCGGGTGTGGCCTGGTTTGGCTTGGCGAATCCGCCATCGGGCCAACTACTAATAACAATACCACAAAAATAAAATAAAAGAGTACAACAATACTACCCAAAGTTTTCGGCTTCGGGCACTCGACCAATGCCGGTAGGTCAAGGGTTATACTAAGCCAAAGGTCTGCTGGGTTTGTTCGGTCAGTGGGCACAAGGCATTCAAACGCTGCATCGAATGGAGGGACGGTGTCAATAGTGGCTGGTGGTCGGATCAATGGCCGATTAGAATGGTCGGATGCCATCGCCTAATTGCCGGCCACACGTATGGCGGCCATGGCTGCAGCAGGAGAAGGAAAAAAAACACACACATGGGTAGGGATCTCGGCGGGTCGGGCAGCCTCATCAGCACCAAAGAAAAAAAAGAAAAACAGGGGAAACAGGGGAGGCGGCTGACCTGATGCAGGGGAGATCAGCTCCAGCTGCTCTTCTTCGATTCCGGCTGCTCTCCGGCGCCAAGCACGCAAAGCCCCACCGCAGGAGAGAGAAAACGAGAGAGATAGGGAGATGACGAGGGAGATCGGAGAGGGATGAGGGGGGTTCGGCTGGTTTAGGGCTTAGTTTTTATAGGGAGAGGGGGCTGCGGGATAGAGAGGGGGAAGAGGGCTGGACGGGATAGAGATGAGGGGGGAGATCGTGGGGATTTCGGGAGGGGATCGGGATTGTTGGGGCTGCGGGATTGAGAGGGATCGGTTGAGAGATAAGGTCGGGAGGGGATCAGGGATTGAGAGATAGAGGGAAGGGAGAGATCAGTTGGGGATGGAGAGTGGGATTTGAGGAGAGAGAGATAGAGAGGTAGAGAGAACGGTTTTGAGAGGGAGAGAGATCTGGGTGGGTTGAGATGGGTTGGTTGAAAGGGTTGGTTAGGTGGCGTTTCGGATGGGTTGGGTTGGGTTGAGATGGGTTGGGTTTAGGATTTGAGAGAGATAGGGATAGAGAGAGAAACGGTTTAGAGAGGGAGAGAGATAGTATCAGGTTTGAGTGGAGTTCGGATAAGGGAGTATGGCTAAAAAGGGTGGTTAAAAGGTGTTTGGTTGAATAGGGTTGGTTGGATTAGGATAGGTTGGCTGAATAGTTGGGTAGTGGGTGATGGGTTTAGATTTAGGTTTTAATTTAATTTAAATTTAATTCTCTTTTTTTTTTTTGTTATTTAAGCATAGCTCGCAGTTGAACATGGCTCGCACTCGAGCTTGCATCGCATCGAGACGGGTCGATGCGCAACCCTCACGAGTCCGACAGACTCGCCTAAAAACCTTTATTCTAGTTAATTTAAATTATCAAGACAACCATGCCATGCCTCCAGCATCGCCTAGCGACCCGGACCCGGGGCCCACTGCCCGGTCCAACTCGTGTTCAAACACACACCATCGACAGCCATAAATGCGAAACAAAACAATCAATTTAGCAACAAATAATAATATAACTGGGCTGCCCTGAAATCAACGCACCGGGTATTACATCCTACCCACCTTATTAAAATTTTCGTCCCGAAAATTCAACTACTAAAACCAAGGGTAGCACTCTACCAACATCTACTGGTAAAACAAAGAAAAACTAGAACAATGGAAGATTACTGAGTACGAAGTTCCTTACCACCATTGCCAACCAATAAGCCAAGTCACTGCGACCAATCTTACCCAAGGAAAGCTCTGACTCTATACTACTCAGAATTTTTACTACTCTCAAATAACCTGACATCAAACGAATCGAGCCTCATAATCTTTAGGATAGAGATGAACCTCCAAATCCTCGCATCGCGAATACGAGTTTTGGGTTTTCATTTTCCATTCTAATCATTAAGGACTAATATAGATTTTCATGATTCCAGATCGTCTCATTTTCTTAGATAAGGAGCGTCCTCCTTATCCAGAAGTAAGGTAACAACCTGATCCATGAAACAAGATCACGAAATATTCCCATCTAACGATACTAATGCATAAATATACACATAAACCTATGACCATACATGATACATCTATAGAATCGAGATGAAGACAACTTGATAACTCGAACTAGTACGCCTAGGCTTAAATCCTATGAGATTCCTCTCCGGAGAAAATACCTCTATTACCTACACCACCACTGCTACCCAAAAAAAATTTACAAGGAAAACACCTCTATAGTACAAATTGGGCACCCCAAATACATACTAACCTAGAAAACGTTGAGTCCAAGATAACACAACTATATCACAAACGAATGAGAATAAGGAGGGAACAATGATGAATCATAAAACACCTATACTCAATGAAGGTCCTAACACTAACACTCCCAACTATACTATTGTGGCATGACTCAGAAACCTTCTAAATGGTACACTATGATGTATGAATCAGGAAAGGAAGGAAACCCACTACCTGAGTAGAGAACAATGAAATAAGAGGATAACTAACATAGTGTCAGAAAGAAGCCGAAAGCTAGGGTACGACATAACACACACTGTACGGCTGGGTGACTAGTCCTAAACTAAAGCAACTCTGATTAAATTGAAAAAATCGCATACTAGAAGCCTAATGGCCAACCATCGCAAAGTATTAAATCCTTACCCTAAATGAAACGAGTTAGTTAGACAGAGACCTGAGAAATATGAAAAGAGTGAGAATAAGAGGACCGAGATCGTTGGAAACAACTTGAAGCAAATACAGACAAAACTAGCTAGACCCAAGTAAGACGACTTAGCGTGACAAGGACCACGGAGAAACTAACATAATTCCGAACCACTAAGTACCAATGAAAATTTGGTCAGGAGAACTACGACGATGAAAGTTATTAGATCCGGTAAGCAACTAAACAAACCAGGTTGAATCAACTAAAAAAAAAATATATTCTACCTAATCGATAAAGTGTTTCCAAAATCCATATATATAGAAAAAGTCTTTGACATAGGCTCTAATCATTTATCCAGTAGTCAACTATCTCAGTTCCAACTTGACATCACTGCCATCTGGCCAGTGCACGCTTTACCGTGAGTTCCAACAGGAACTGCGTAACTAGCTGCCAAAGTTCCGATTGGGAACAGTGCAAGCTCTGCCACAAGTTCCAACGGAAACTGCGTAACCAGCTGCCAAAGTTCCGATTGGGAACAGTGCAAGCTCTGCCAGCTGCCAAAGTTTCCGAAGAAACAGTGCACGCTCTGCCGCAAGTTCCAACAGGAACTGCGTAACCAGCTGCCAAAGTTCCGATTGGGAACAGTGCAAGCTCTGCCAGCTGCCAAAGTTTCCGAAGAAACAGTGCACGCTCTGCCGCAAGTTCCAACAGGAACTGCGTAACCAGCTGCCAAAGTTCCGATTGGGAACAGTGCAAGCTCTGCCAGTTGCCAAAGTTTCCGAAGAAACAGTGCACGCTCTGCCGCAAGTTCCAACAGGAACTGCGTAACTAGCTGCCAAAGTTCCGATTGGGAACAGTGCAAGCTCTGCCAGCTGCCAAAGTTTCCGAAGAAACAGTGCACGCTCTGCCGCAAGTTCCAACAGGAACTGCGTAACCAGCTGCCAAAGTTCCGATTGGGAACAGTGCAAGCTCTGCCAGCTGCCAAAGTTTCCGAAGAAACAGTGCACGCTCTGCCGCAAGTTCCAACAGGAACTGCGTAACCAGCTGCCAAAGTTCCGATTGGGAACAGTGCAAGCTCTGCCAGCTACCAAAGTTTCCGAAGAAACAGTGCACGCTCTGCCGCAAGTTCCAACAGGAACTGCGTAACCAGCTGCCAACGTTCCGATTGGGAACAGTGCAAGCTCTGCCAGCTGCCAAAGTTTCCGAAGAAACAGTGCACGCTCTGCCGCAAGTTCCAACAGGAACTGCGTAACCAGCTGCCAAAGTTTTCGAAGAAACAGTGCACGCTCTGCCGCAAGTTCCAACGAGAACTGCGTAACCAGCTGCCAAAGTTCCGATTGGGAACAGTGCAAGCTCTGCCAGCTGCCAAAGTTTCCGAAGAAACAGTGCACGCTCTGCCGCAAGTTCCAACGGGAACTGCGTAACCAGCTGCCAAAGTTCCGATTGGGAACAGTGCAAGCTCTGCCAGCTGCCAAAGTTTCCGAAGAAACAGTGCACGCTCTGCCGCAAGTTCCAACAGGAACTGCGTAACCAGCTGCCAAAGTTTCGATTAGGAACAGTGCAAGCTCTGCCAGCTGCCAAAGTTTCCGAAGAAACAGTGCACGCTCTGCCGCAAGTTCCAACAGGAACTGCGTAACCAACCGCCAAAGCCTCCGAAGAGTCAGTGCGTAGCCTCACAATGTCCTCTACCGGACAGTCATAATCCACCGCCAAAGTTCCCGAGGAACAGTGAGTACCCTGCCGCGAGGGTCTTCATCAAGACATCCCAAAATTTAGGAACCATGTGAACTCAACTACTACCTGAGATTTCCATCTCCTAGTACACTCTTTGAAACCACTACCCCCAAGGGTCATCATCATTACTCGTAGAGTTTAATTAAACGTGACATATAAGCTCCGACAATACACCGGAGGAAACCAAAAGGAAGACCAATCCAGTTATTATTCCTAGAACTAAACAATGGATGATCCTATAAATACCGACTAGGCCTCTAATACTAATGGTCGATGTAGAATCAAGGAATCCTAAGATACCGGCTAGGTCTCTAGTGCTAAGGGTCAACAAAGATTAATGGGTCCCAAAATACCGGCTAGGTTTCTAATACTAAAGTTTAGCATAAAATAATAACTAACAAAAGAGGACCTCACAACCATGCCGATGTACATCCTTCCAAATATATTCGATCATACATTCATCTTCCAAAATCAAATAACCATATTACTAATCAATATCCAGTTCTTAGTCAACTCGCCACCAGGCCCACATCTAGCAATTCCAAATAAACATTAGACTTCAAATAAAAACTCCGTGATTGACTCAAACACTATCCTTGATTAAGATGTTCTAGGTGATTCCTACCTGAGTCATCACGACTAGCTCTGTACCTAAATACTAAGGTCCGGAGGTAAACATATCCCTATCAATCCCTATCCAGTCTTGATCAATCAAATACTCCAGTATGGACAATTTCTTAATCACAAATCAATTTCTCCAACCTATCCAATTCTACAATAAACCATATATTTTCATCCTTAGATACACACACTAAGCTATCACTAACTATTCTAAGAGATACTAACAAATCAATCTTCCGACTATCTTTAGAATCACCCTAGCACTATTACAGCCTAGACCTCCCATTAAAATAATCACAAGATAACATCCCAACGAAACCCCTAGGAACATATCCCTAAGCTCTGATACCAGCTGTCACGCCCCAGAAATCTGAAACTGATTCCTGAGGTGTGAGATGAGAAAAAACCAAGGGGTTTAGGGTCTGGTCGTCTATCTATTACCAATTAGGGTTTCTCACTGGGCTGTGACTCTCTCAAAATTTAAGAAGAAGAAGGGAGAAACAAGGAATATTTTAAAACTTAATTTTTTTATAAAAAAAATATTTTTATTTTAAGAGAAAGCTGAGAGATAAATTTTTCGACAGAGAGATGATCAGCTCGACCTTCAACCAGGTTATCCTCTCAGCATGTGTGGCATGTCGGCGCCATCACATGCTGACAGGAATCCCTCTAAGGGAGCACGAGGCTCAAGCCTCCAACAGCGAGCTAGGAATCTCACCCTCTTCCTAACACTCAACACACTGGTCTAGGGGTCCTATCTATAGGGCTAGTCAATTAGGCAATTTAGATGTTTATATTTTCATGGTGAGTTATCCTAGGCTTGTGGCCTTGAGGAGAGGCATACCCAAAAGAATCCAGCTGTATCATTGCTACTAACAATTAACAAAAACACTAAACTTAACCCAAGTAATTCTTATACACAATCCACCAATTACATTGCCACGAAACCACATACAAAAAATAAAATACTACTGAAACCCTAAAACTGCCTCCGGCCTCCCACTGCTACTCCCGAACCTCTGGACCTGCAGGAGAGTCTACTCGTGGGAAAGAGTAGCCCCCAATGGGAATTGGGAGATTAGCCAAATTAATGGCTAGTGACATCCTATAGTCTTTAATAATATGAGACGACATATCCAATTGAATTAAATTACATAAGCAGTTCAAAGTTTACAGAAGGTTAACCTAAGCCTATCAATAATCTATGTTCACATGCAATTCCTACTGTCACTAGGTTATCTACCATACAGTCCGTTAGACATACTACAGTGCTTAATTATGAATTACAATATAAATCATATCTCCTAAAGTGAACACCGGATAATTTGTCCATCCTGCTCTCGGTCGGGCATTACTACCGGGCCTTCTATATCGATGTAGAGGGTCAATTCTCTCGCCGGGCATCCACCATACACACATCACCCAAATGATTATAAGATATTTTCCATCTTTCACGATGGAGCTCTACCACCTCACTTGCGTTACTTTGGGGGCTTCAACTACCCCGGGACAGAGTTGCTAGGCCAATCCCTACTAAAGGCTAATCCTATTGGCTTTACCACAACCCTTGCCCGTGACCCCCTAGCCTACTGGCCTTCGGCTGTGCGTGCAGGGTGGTTCACGTCCCTTGCGCGCACGGGTCCAATCTTTCCACATGATAGATTATTATAATAATAAAATAGCTTCGACATTTTTCCCTGGAATTCGCACCGTACTCACAACCCATGCATCACAGTTACTCTCGCCCGTATTCCCGTGTGCCCGGGTCTCCACACTCCCCAAAGGAGGGTAGGACCCGATAATTATTATTTAATTATTAATTTCCAAAACTTAAGGGAATTCCTACTTACGGTGTCCAAGCAATCAGCAGAAAGATTATCATTTAATTATTAATATTTTTAAGCATGCGTCGCCGGATTCGCGACTCCGCATGCAAGGCGGGGTCCACTGGACCTCATGCGGCGATGTCCGGCGGGACCCGCATGCAGTGTTATGGTTACCTACCTTTAGTCATTCTCATTTCCCACTATTAAAGACCATGCAAAGAAAGTAGATGTCACCTGGTTGTAGATCACGCACAAACTCCCGTCGACTGCCTTCCGCTCCGCCTGCGGCTGGATCGTCCAGGTACAACTAGTAATTTCAAACACACGAGCATATATTAAAATCTAAGTCGGTGGGTCCCTACAAGGGTGAGAAAGCCAAGTCGGGGCTCGGTTCGTCTTTCGCCCGAGGCGTCCTCGGGCTAGGGTTTTGGGTTCAGAAAAATAATTTACAAACGGACTCATGGGCCTTACCGAGTCTAAACTCGGATCGGATTGTAAACAACCAGTCTCGATGGGTCGAATATGGGATTGACCGGATGGGTACGAGGGTTGTTCGGGTGTGGCCTGGTTTGGCTTGGCGAATCCGCCATCGGGCCAACTACTAATAACAATACCACAAAAATAAAATAAAAGAGTACAACAATACTACCCAAAGTTTTCGGCTTCGGGCACTCGACCAATGCCGGTAGGTCAAGGGTTATACTAAGCCAAAGGTCTGCTGGGTTTGTTCGGTCAGTGGGCA
The DNA here is from genome assembly GCA_947650365.1 of Chamaelirium japonicum. NCBI lineage: Eukaryota > Viridiplantae > Streptophyta > Magnoliopsida > Liliales > Melanthiaceae > Chamaelirium > Chamaelirium japonicum. The sequence continues at coordinate 88,812,596 of OX393550.1, forward strand.
CAAGGCATTCAAACGCTGCATCGAATGGAGGGACGGTGTCAATAGTGGCTGGTGGTCGGATCAATGGCCGATTAGAATGGTCGGATGCCATCGCCTAATTGCCGGCCACACGTATGGCGGCCATGGCTGCAGCAGGAGAAGGAAAAAAAACACACACATGGGTAGGGATCTCGGCGGGTCGGGCAGCCTCATCAGCACCAAAGAAAAAAAAGAAAAACAGGGGAAACAGGGGAGGCGGCTGACCTGATGCAGGGGAGATCAGCTCCAGCTGCTCTTCTTCGATTCCGGCTGCTCTCCGGCGCCAAGCACGCAAAGCCCCACCGCAGGAGAGAGAAAACGAGAGAGATAGGGGAGATGACGAGGGAGATCGGAGAGGGATGAGGGGGGTTCGGCTGGTTTAGGGCTTAGTTTTTATAGGGGAGAGGGGGCTGCGGGATAGAGAGGGGGAAGAGGGCTGGACGGGATAGAGATGAGGGGGGAGATCGTGGGGATTTCGGGAGGGGATCGGGATTGTTGGGGCTGCGGGATTGAGAGGGATCGGTTGAGAGATAAGGTCGGGAGGGGATCAGGGATTGAGAGATAGAGGGAAGGGAGAGATCAGTTGGGGATGGAGAGTGGGATTTGAGGAGAGAGAGATAGAGAGGTAGAGAGAACGGTTTTGAGAGGGAGAGAGATCTGGGTGGGTTGAGATGGGTTGGTTGAAAGGGTTGGTTAGGTGGCGTTTCGGATGGGTTAGGTTGGGTTGAGATGGGTTGGGTTTAGGATTTGAGAGAGATAGGGATAGAGAGAGAAACGGTTTAGAGAGGGAGAGAGATAGTATCAGGTTTGAGTGGAGTTCGGATAAGGGAGTATGGCTAAAAAGGGTGGTTAAAAGGTGTTTGGTTGAATAGGGTTGGTTGGATTAGGATAGGTTGGCTGAATAGTTGGGTAGTGGGTGATGGGTTTAGATTTAGGTTTTAATTTAATTTAAATTTAATTCTCTTTTTTTTTTTTTGTTATTTAAGCATAGCTCGCAGTTGAACATGGCTCGCACTCGAGCTTGCATCGCATCGAGACGGGTCGATGCGCAACCCTCACGAGTCCGACAGACTCGCCTAAAAACCTTTATTCTAGTTAATTTAAATTATCAAGACAACCATGCCATGCCTCCAGCGTCGCCTAGCGACCCGGACCCGGGGCCCACTGCCCGGTCCAACTCGTGTTCATACACACACCATCGACAGCCATAAATGCGAAACAAAACAATCAATTTAGCAACAAATAATAATATAACTGGGCTGCCCTGAAATCAACGCACCGGGTATTACAATATATATATATATATATATATATATATATATATATATATATATATATATATATATATATATATATATATATATATATATATATATATATATATATATATATGTGTGTGTGTGTGTGGGGGGTATAAACATTTAATGCAGTCGAGAGACAAACCTAAGAGACAAACACAGCCGTTCATTGCTATTAGGGTGAGTGTCATTCACTTGGAAAAATTAGATTAACAGTTATGATTGATCTGACCAGTCATCTAAAAATGGAAGATGATCAATACCCGTTCGGACCCATCTAAAAACGGAAAGTGATCAATACCAACGGCTGTGCCAATATCTCTCTCCTTCACAGCCGTCCGTTAAAACGAGCTGTCCTTAGTCTCCTCTCTCCCTCTTTTATTTCAATCCCTACCCCGTTCCCGACCCCCCACCTCCACCTCTCTCTCTCTCTCTCATCGCCACTGCCTCCACCTCTCTTTCTCTCTCGATCGAAGCGATAAGACGGTGGATCAGCAAAAAAGGGGAGGGGTTTGATCGGCTCCGCCTCCCCTCTTCTTCTCTGGTGGATCAGCAAAAAGGGGAGGGGTAGATCTCCTCCGGTGGATCCAACAGCCACAGAGGAGACCGATCTCCGCCAGTGAACAGGTTTCTCAGTTTTTTAGAGGTGAGTGAGCAGTTCAATCTCAGTTTTTTTTTTTGATTGCAGTTCTCGCTCGATCTAGATCTCGATCTCTCTCAATCTCAGTTTTTTTTTTTTGATTGCAGATCTCTCTCAATCTCGGTAAGACGGTGGCCGGCGCGACGCGAAAGGAGGTTTGATCGGCTCCGCCTCCCCTCTTCTTCTCTGGTGGATCAGCAAAAAGGGGAGGGGCTGATCTCCTCCGGTGGATCCAACAGCCAAGGAGGGGACCGATCTCTGTTTCAGATCCGCCGGGCGTCGGTCCCCCTACGAACGCCGCCCCCCTTACCCCATATCTGATTCCTCTCTCTCTCTTTGATTTAGGGTTTTTTTTTCTCTGTTTCAGATCGCAAGGTTTGATTTTGGATCTGAAACGATGAATCTGATTTGTGGGAGTGATTTTGGATCTGATTTTGCATTGTCTTCTGATTTTGGATCCAAAAAGGTTTGGGGTTTACCTTTTATCTGATTCATTGTTTTCCATTTTTGCCCTGTTTTCGTTATTTTTTGTTCTGTTTTTTTTTTCTTAGTTCAAGGGGATACCAATTTAATTTTTAGAAGAGAAGTGAAGCTAGAATTCTCTCCTCGGACCAAGAAGAGAGTCCAAGTGATTCAAGATTCCTATTATGTGTTGCCTTTTTTTTTTTCTTCTTGATGCCTCGGTTATGTTTCTGTTTGTTTCTAATTATTACATTTAGTTCACTCTACATGTATTATCTAAGCAAATTGATGTCACCCTATATACTGTATGTTTTCTATTTTATGCATGTTGTCTGTCAATTTTAATGTGCATTGCAGTATACAAGGTGTTATTGGATTAATTGCACTTTCCTTATCCTTTTTTGTCTTTGTAATTTGATTATATCTACCGTTCTACCTGGTATCATTGGGATAGTCTTGCTGCATTGACAATCATATTTTTCCCAACTTTGGGGTTTTTTGTTCCTCGGTAATATGTAAAAACATCAATATGTTTTGATCGGAGAGTAGCTGATTGTGTTCATTTTTTTTTTTGTATACTGAATTTTGCAAATTGTTGTTCCTTTTATGTAATGCTGAATTTTTTTAAAAGGCACGGGCATTACCTAAAAGGCATTACATAAAAGGAACTCAAAATACTGAATTTTTTTTTTGTATACTGATTATGTTTTGGCCCCTGTCTCCCTATCACTCTCTTGATTTTTTTTCTCCAGTTTTTGTTGCAATTGTAGCCGCTTCTGTGTCATAGGAAGTTTTAACAGAGCATCAGGTGCGGGGAATACACAGCTGAAATGGTACGTCCGACCCACTGAATATTTTCTCGCACTGAACAGTGGCTTTATTCTTTTACTTACAGGTTGCAATACTATGCATGAAATGGGCTCAATAAATCTGAGACTGAGAGGGAAACCAAAATGGCAGTAGAAGTAGGATCATCATATCTTGCAATGCACCCATTAACAGAGTATTGAATGTGCTGTAGTTTTGGATCACACATCTGTTTATCACAAAGCCCCCAATAACAAGCACAGACCAGTGGGACTGAGCCTGCCTCACAGTCTCAGCTGTTATTAGGTACGTAGGTCTTCATGAAAAATGTTACAACCCCCCACACCTATCGAGGTACTTGACAATCAAACAATCATACAGGTACCGGATGACGAAATAAAAGGGGAAAAAAAAAACCCAAGTTCAGCAGGTGCATCACAACGCGAAGACCACAACTCATCAGAGAGACCATCAGAGGATCAAAATGGACGAGGCGGCGCCCCACCGGCAATGCCAGGACTGCCACCCACATAGGTTTTACAGGGCTGCCGGTTCTCCATCAGCACATGCATTGGGTTCCTGAGCTGTCACGATCCCCGAAGATGCCCTTCCGGTCTCCTCCTGAAGGCGGACAAATCCTTTGAAGTTCAATGGCATGGATCAAAAAGTTTTGGTTCATCTTCTCAGGTTCTAAATCTATCTTTCTTGCTATTTTTTTTCAAAAAATTGGTTTTATTCATTTAATTGATCTCTCTCTCTCTCTCTCTCTCTAATATTTTTTCTTTTGAATCAAATAAGAATTTTTTTACTCAAATGACTCAGATCTGATTAAGGTCCTGACCGAGTGCTTCTCCAAGTCAGGTCTGATCTCTCTCTCTCTCTCTCTCTCTCTCTCTCTCTCTCTCTCTCTCTCTCTCTCTCTCTCTCGCGCGCGCGCATCAATGGATCTGCATTTGTTTTGAATATTCAGCTATGATGGGCTTCTTAGATGAATCAATGGACATATGTTGGTCCCACATTAGCTCCCTGTTTTGCCGCACACATTAAGATGAATCAATGGGATAATTTGGCCGCGATCTTTGTTAATATTCTGCAATTTCCATGCTACAATGAATTCTTAAATTAACTTGATCAAGATTGTTCGGTTATATTGGATTCGTTGAAATCTTGAGTTCAACTTGGGTATTTTTTTTTTTGGAAGTACAACTTCTTTAGGTTTCTGTTTACGATGTCTATTTTTTTTTCTGTTTCATATCTATTTTTTTTCTTAGGCCGTCCTAAACGCTGACCCTCTCGCCCAGTGTCGATGCCGCCAAGGCACACTATGTTTTTTTTTTACCTAATAATTGTTGATCTAATATTGATTAAATGAAAATGTTAAGTTCATCTTGGTGATAATAATAAAAAAATTCTGTTTTTTTTTTTCTTTTCAGGCCTCCCTCTATGCCCGACCATTTGCGTTGCAAACAATCAATCCCGTAATGCATTAGCATTAACAGAATCTAGCATTTGCACCTTGGTATGAAAGGAGTCTCATTATACAATGTATAGAGTTATTAATTTGTGAGTTGCAATATTCTAGATGCATCGGGTCCATAGACTTATTTCAGCGATGGTTATATATTTTGTGAGTTGCAATATTTTAGCACCTTGGTTTGAAAGGAATCTCATTATACTCAATACCTCCTCCTCGATGGCTATATAAGATGAACAGAATCTCCAATACATTTAGGTCCATAGACTTATGATTTTTTACATTTAAGTCCTTACCTTATGATTTTCTATTTAACAGATGCATTGGAGATGAGGCTTTGAAGGCAAAAGCGGGTGCCAAAGTTCAGAAGTTCACTTAATGGGCATTGAGATGCATCGGGTACCACTCTCACTGCCAAGAGAACATAGGTAGAGGGAACCACGTCACAATTGTTTAGATCCAACTCCAACTAATGGCATTCAATGTCTTCTTGGATCTATGCTTGGTTCTTTTACAAATGTTCACAGTCCGTAAACACCATGTAATTCAGAATTTATGCTCGGTGTTTTTGCTACATTCAACTGTGTGAAAACCATGTAATTCAGAAACTATGCTCAGTGCTTTTGCAAATGTCATTGTTTCTTTTTGGAATGATCTTGCTACAAAACATGGACCTGACCAGACAAATCCATGTCTCTGATTCTAGAACTTTCCATCTCTTTTTGTTCATTTTTGATAAAAAATTTGTTGCACTGCTTACGGTCCATTATGATTAGGGTGTCTCTTTGATTATGCCATTTTAAATGGATAATGTGGCACATCATGATTGGGTTGTAAGGAAGTGCAGCAAATCAATTGGGTAGCAAAAATGCTCTCTAAAGCCAATCCCTCCGTTTCAAACAACCGATTCAGATGGAACACACCCATGAGCAGCACCATCCCTCCGTTTCAAGCACTAAATTTGATTTTTGTGCCAATCAGTTTTAGAGGTAGCTACATTGGAGGGACATTGGGATTCGAGGATAAGTCCCATATGAATTGGTTGCCAGTGATAAATTTTCCTTGAATAGAACAATGCATATACTATTCGATTTGGATCTGCATGTCTCTATAAATCATACAATAAACGATAAATCACAGTCTGTTCAATTGCCGGTCGAGATTGAGTGGGATTCACCGGTTGGGTCAAGATGCAACGAAAGACTGCATCGTGACAAGGGGGCGGAGGGCGGTGATGGCAGACAACGTTGACCCATGATGATAATGGGTTGGTAGCAGAAGATGGCGGCCAACAGATGGTCGATTGGGGTGGTGAGCGATGGTTGAACTTAGCTTTCTTTTTTTTTTAACCTCAAAATATTATCACCACTCACGAAATATCATTATCACCCTAAAAATATTGTTATCTCCCTCGAAATATTGTCGTCACTGTTGAAATTTTTTTTTGCCACCTTTGAAATATTGTCACTTGCCTCAAAATATTGTTCTCGCCCTCGAATTCTTTTGCGTGCCGACAGGCACGGGCATTACTAGTATATATATATATATATAAAGAGAGAGAGAGAGAGAGAAAGAGAGAGAGTAGTGATATATTGCGGCCTTAACGTGCGGCACCCCCTTCCGGGGCATTTTCAAAATTTATTTTTTTTGGGGATTGATCACCCACCCTTGGGTAGCACACACAATAAATTTCAACTCAATCCAAGACCTGTAGACCATTCAAATGTGTTGATCAAAATGACAAAAAAAATGAACGACCGATAAAAGTCGATCACATTTGGACATCCTACTGATCTTGGATCGAGCTGAAATTTTCTGTGTGCGCTATCCAAGGGTGGGTGATTGTAACAACCGTCCCAAACACACAAGATATTGTCCGCTTTGCTCGTGCCCGCACGAGAACTTCCAAGGGGGTCCCCCATTCTGGTATTACTCTCGCCCGAGCACGCTTAACTACGGAGTTCTTACGAATTCCGTAGCGGTGCACGGTTTTAAAACACGTCTTCTATGTTTGGGAGGGGAAATTATATAAGTAGCTCAGGATCTCCTTCTCTCCAGGCGATGTAGGGCTAACTCATGGCCTTGTACAACTCACCTCACCTCATCCTTCTTGGCATTCCCGCCTCAGGAGTCTTGGCTCTTAGCTCTTGGCTATTGGATCTTGGTCGTCACAATCCACCCCTCTTAGGGCTACACGTCCTCGTGTAGGGTTAGACCCCCCCATAGCGAGGAGAACCGGCTCTGATACCATTTTGTAACATCCGCCCCAAACACACAAGATATTGTCCGCTTTGCCCGTGCTTGCACGAGAACTTCCCAGGGGGTCCCCCATCTTGGTACTACTCTCGCCCGAGCAAGCTTAACTACGGAGTTCTTACGAATTCTGTAGCGGCGCACGGTTTTAAAACGCGTCTTCAATGTTTGGGAGGGGACATTATAAAAATAGCTCAGGATCTCCTTCTCTCTAGGCGATGTGGGGCTAACTCATGGCATTGTACACCTCACCTCATCCTTCTTGGCATTCCCGCCTCAGGAGTCTTGGCTCTTGACTATTGGATCTTGGTCGCCACAGTGATCAATCTCAAAAAAAAAAAAAAACCGAAAATGCCCAGGAAGGGGGTGGCCGCACGTTACCCGGCCGCAATGTATCACTACTATATATATATATATATATATATATATATATATATATATATATATATATATATATATATATATATATATATATATATATATATATATATATATATATATATATATATATATATATATATATATATATATATATATATATAGAAAGAAAGAGAGAGAGAAAGATCCCTTCTCTCACCGGAGAAGATCCCTTCACGTCTCTTTGCCAGATCTAAGCTCTCTACCTCCCTCTCTCAAATCTGAGTTCTCACTCTCTCTCACCGAGAGCCCGGAGACCCGGAGACATAAAAGATCCCTCCCGCCGAGCGCCCAGATCTCTCACCGGAAAAGATCCCTTCATGTCTCTTTGCCTCCGGAAAAGATCCCTCCCTCCCGCCGAGCGCCCAGATCTCTCACCGGAGAAGATCCCTTCACGTCTCTTTGCCACCGAGAGCCCGGAGACGGAAAAGAGATCGCAGCAGCAGCCGTCCACGTCTGTCCACTGTCCCCGGCCTAGATCTGAGCTCTTCCTCTCAGATCTGAGATCTCCCTCTCACCGAGTGCTCGGAGTTCCAGATCGCAGCTCTAACCTCAAAGAAATCAGTTTGCTTGATGGCCCAATAGATCAGAACAGTGACTAATGCAAGGTAAGTCCCTATAACAACGCCCATTGCAAATATCTCATTAAGCTTCCAACTATCTGGTTTGGGAGATTGTTTCACTCGATCCTTGGCTATGGTCATTATAGTCCCTAGTAAGATAAAAGGTAGCAATGAGATTATGAACCAGTAAGCTACTATTAGATGGAAGAAGGTTCATCAACCCTTTTTTTTTCCCCATTTTTCCCCTTTACTTTTTTCCCCTTTACTCTTGTTTCCCCTAATGATCTGAGTCCCAAATCCCATCCAGATCGGAGAAACCCTAAATCGCAGCAGTTTACACACTAACCCCAAATCTCCAGCTTTAAACCTTGAAATTTTTTTTTAACTCAAGATCTGAGAAGAAAGAGGGCATACAGTCATGGAAGAAAAATGTTGGAATTAAGATTATGATGAGTGTGAACATGCTTTCATTATTTTGCAGACCTTCTAGAGCTGCCCTATTCGTTATATTCTTTTGCATCACTAGTTAGATCTCATTTTTCTTTCTTTTACCGTGCATCCTTGCATAGTGTGTACAATCTTTTTGTCAATCTAATGGTATCACTTGGTGAATTTAATAGGATGAGTGTTAGTAGCAAGAGTTATTCATCTGGTTATCAAAGAAAGATTAGACATTGCCCATGTGGAATGGGTGAATGTAAGGAACTTACATCATCAAAAGAACATAGTAGAGGGAGACGATTTTTCATTTGTCCTACTAATAACGTATGTTTAGTAATCTCGTAATGGATTAATACATTATCATATTTTGTTTAATCAATTTGAACTCTTAGGACCATAATAATAATTTTTTTTGCAGGGCCCTCATGATAGAGGTTGCGGTTTCTTCGAATGGAGTGATGATCGTGAGCTATCAAGTGGTGAAGTGAAGCACGAATTGATGATAATGCTAGAGCAGTTGGAGAAAAGGATTAATATTCTAGAGAATCGACAGAAAAAAATAATATTTGTACTGATTGTGTTGTTTCTTTTTGTTTTATTTAAACTATAAAAAACATTTGGCCTAGTAACCTGGATTTTTTGTAACCGACTTTGGTAATCCAGTTTTTCAACTATTATTCAAGATGAGACAATTGTCACGTAGAATTATAGCAAATTGAATGTACATGTTGTGTTTCTTCATTTAAATTAAACCCGGACAACTTGCAGAACAAAACCGATTGTTCTCCCTCTTACTGTTTTTCTTGAATCAGGAGAGGTTTTATTCTCATTCTTGTTAATATTAATATTGTCAATAATTTCATTCAAGCCATGAAGCATTGTGTTAGCATGAATCGGAGGAGGTCCTAGATTCCAGTCTCGGTATGGAATCCTGAATTGAATTCTTCATTGGTACGAGTAAGGACAGACGGGAAAAAAAAAGAAAGAATGAATCAGACAAAAACCAAATCCTGCTTGAATTAATTTACCCCAAGCTCACTGCATCCAGGTTGGGGGTGTCTCGATTCTGCTCTACCAAACACAGCCTACGCTGTGACAAGGAGCAATACTAAGCACCTGAGCAGAGGAAGCAACCCCCCAAGCCCAAGAAGAAGAAGAAGTAGGTACTATCCATCAACAGCTATATTGTCAAGTCTTATTAATACATAAAATCAACATATTAATACATGCAGACCCAGAATCTGGACCGGTTCACGGTTCAAGCAGTTGAACCGTCCGGTTCATGGTGGTTGCTATTGGAGATGGATCAGCATTGATGCAACACAACGGATTTTGCCTTCAAATTCACAGATTCCTCACCCCACTTTTGGGATGTATCATGATTTAGCTACAGGCAAACCCTGTAGGTGACCACCAACCTGATAATTAGGTATCAAAGAAAAACCAAATACAGCACAGAAGCTATCAACAAATTTTAAGTTCCAATCTTTCAACAAAGCCACAAGGAATATAGCATGATAGACTGTAGAAACAATGTTTCGGTAGGGACTTTCGGCATATCTTTACATAATCAAAATGTTGAGAGTTGCCAATGTGGGCGTAAATAAAAAAGAGGCGCAACGCCGGTTTTTTTTTCTTTCCCCCAGACTAATACATGAACCTAGTTCAGAGGTTTTGATTGACAAATTTACAAGTAGTCAACGGTTGGAAGTCGGTTGCGTTGGTGCTGTTTCGAGGCAATCAGGTGCGCCCTGATGAGCCCATGAAGAGATCAGATGGTGAGCGATAGCAAAGGGTCCGGGAATGAACATCGGCGCCAGCTCGTCACTTTCCACGTTGAAGTCGGATGATAAGTTCTGACCCTTTTCGACACCCTTGGACATGTGGTTGACCTTGAAGGCAGCCGTCCTCTGGGCTTTCTCATATTCAGCAAAGGTCAGTGCCTTCTTGACATCCTCTCTACTATACCATTGAGCATCTAGACATACCACAGGCGAAATTCATCAGGCAGAACAATACCCAACAAACTACGTGCAGTGTGATTTTATGAGCACGTACAAAAATGCAGTACCAAACTTATATGTATGCACATGAACATAAAATATCCAGAAAACAAAGGGAGCATACACAAATAGGCACCTCAATTCAAGTGGTTATGCATGAAGACACTGACAAAGAGCAGAGAGAATACCTACGCATGCATTTTGCAGAACTCTTTCCCTCGTACTATAAAAGACTTGACTAATCAGTACATGAACTCACACATAGGAGTACTAAACACGAACACTAGCACAAAACTGCGTTGTCTTGATCTCTTACAGTTTAATACATATTAATACATGCAGGTATTAATATTAATTTATTTACAGGTATAGATAATTGAAATTCATAAAATCAACATATTAATACATGCAGGTACTATCCATCAACAGCTGAAGAAAAATCCATTGTGTCCATTTATAATCTTCCGGTTCAGTGGTGCAAAAATATACTCCATTTCACAAGCTTTTTTTTTTTTTTTTGATCCCCCCGGAGGTGCCACATGCCGGCACAACAGAGTGAACCGCCACTGATGGCGGGGACACAACAACGGACCACTGTCAGAGACCGCCACCCGGCAGGTTAGACGACAGCGGTGCTTATATTCTTACAAAGAACATGTGGCCATTTAACTCATTTCCATTATAGGAATTTTACATGGCTGAAATGTGGAATAATAAACTTGTTCAGAAATATAGCTTTAACCAACTTGACAATAGGGTTTCTATCTCATGCACAGAATTCATGTAATCGATTACTCTAAAAAACTGATTATTTTGGTTCTTTCGGGAAATGGAGCTTTATAAGCACTGGAAGTTCAGCAAGCTCCACTTGTGTCTTGCCCAATAATATGCTCTTCAACTTGTCATCACAATTGACTATGTTCTTGTTGTTTGGATCCTGCAAAGATAGATTTTCAACAGGATGATTAGGCAATTCACATTGAATAGCAGGGAGTCTTGAATAGCACAAGGATGATGCTAACACCTAATAGCTCGTGCATGCTTCATAAAACCCAGCTGAACATGACTAATAACTCTTTATGTATGGACAAATTCAAATTTGAGAAACTTCTATTGATACAACCAGCTGAACATGACTAATATCTCTATGGACAATTATATTCTTTATAATTGAGGAAAAGACAAAAGCATATGAATTAGAGACTTGCGTGATAGAGTACAATGTGCACACAGACTCACGGTTGCACACATTCACAATTGCATAGACCTCACTCGTAAATAAACATGTGTGCATGTATGCTTATATAGTATATACATATGCATTTATACTATGTAATACTGTGAGAAACATAAGCATTCAATTGGCAATGAAAATTTGCAATATATATAAACAATGAAACATTAGTTTACGTACTCCAATTAGTCTATTTGATGATGCAGTTGTTACCGCAGCACTCCTAGTCAATGATATCCTGGGATCATCTTTAAAAAGCATAATACTAATACTAAATAAAAATTGTCAATGGAAATTAGAGTAAAAGAAAGAACCCTACCGTAGCCCATAGCTATTCCTTACACTATTAATCTTGCTGCAACAAATGAGCAAGACATAAGATACTAGCACGAAGCAATAAACGATAATAAAGTATTTCAAGGTTACAAATTTACCAAAAAATTATCGCATTGGGTACACATTGCATACCTTTGTAGTAACTTACTTCCCTCAAGTTTGTCTTTCCTGCATCACAATATAATATACATAACCACTTGATTATTTTTTAGTGTAGGCGTAGAGAAAAATAAAAGAATTAAATCAAGGTCTCGAAAAAAAAGTTGCAATCCAACTAGAAAAGTTAATTACAATAGTTTAGGATTATTGCTCAGTCGATTTCTCAACTGATAGCTCCTATCATTGTTCACATTGGTGACCGCAGCCAAAGCTTTTCTTCCGGTCATAACTTTAACTGCATAACCAGCAAAATTGATATAGTAGAGGAGTTGGATCACATCCAGAACTATAAAATAACAACGGGGAATTATACACCCAAAGTCTCACCAGAAGTATCACATTTTCTGTTGTTTTCCATTCCTTGAACCTTTCCTTGTATGAATATAAGGTGAGAAACATAATGATATGTAGGAAAGAATATGGACATGATCTGATACTTTCTAGTTCATGCTTCATAATTGTCACCCAGTAAATTAATCAATCTGAATCATCCAATCTTATATCAGTGTATGGACAGGTCATAGTTCTGTAGGCCGCTTAGAATCATCTATGGTATCAATAGTTTGGAACAGACTCACATGCAGACATGTAAGCATATGTTCACATGCACATCAACTTAATAGAGTAAGAAACATAAGGATTAATTTGTAGATGAAATTTTGTAATAGAAGGCTATGGAATACAAGAAATTTACGTACTCCAACTGGCTTTCTTGCTGATGCATTTGCTACCACGACACTCTTAGTCAACGAAATCCTGAGATTCTCTTTGTTCTTTGGCAATCAGAATATAAATTTTAAAAGAACTCAACACTGTAAAAAAGTTAAAAGGTACAAACCCTACCGCGACAAGTAAGGGCTCTTTACAATATGACTCTTGCTGCAATATATGATAGTAAGGGCTCCATTACTATCAAATACAAAAGTGGAATTATAATTCTATTGATACAACCAGCTGAACATGACTAATAACTCTTTATGTATGGGATATAATTTTTCCCTCCTCCTTTACCCGGGCTTGGGACCGGCAATGCAAAGCTAGTTATAGCTCTACATTGGCGGAGTTAAAAAAAGTTTCCCTCCTGCAAAACAAAAAATATCATCAGAACTATTCATTGAGGATAGTGGAATAACAAGGATTCTAAACACCAATTATCATCTTGATTGGGGATCAAAGGATTCAAGTCACCTGTCAACTTTTCATTGCAAAGATAAAAGAGAAGTGAAACATCAAAGGAGTAGAACATTGAATATAGTGAAATCTCAACCCCAAACATTATTAGCAAGACTTAAAGCCATGCAAGTGTTCCTGTTGAAGCTTGTCAAGTGTGGAGGCCATATAGGATTCTCATTTCTCAAAACCATCCCCATCAAAGCTGATGTGAAGGGACGTGAAGTCACACACGATTTGTTTTTATCGCTTCTGTAATCCCACTTCACACCGCACGTAAAGAGACCGTTCGATCCAAACCAATCGGACGGTCCAAGCTACACACCACATCCATTGCCATGCCGCACGCCGCAGCCTATCACTCCTCATTATGCATCATTATTGACAAATTATACATAAAAAAGTGCATCAATTTACCAAAAAATTACATTAGTCCACAACATAGTCCACCACATAGCCACCATATATTACAAACACTTGCATATATATCACACAAAAAGAAACAAAGATACAAGCTTTTACCTGCCAAGATCATCGCAATATGTGACTCCCCAATGAAAAGCTCATTTCTCTTCTCAATCTAGATTTGTGCATTATGTTACATAAAAAATCAAGTATATCATATTATTAAACTTCTTTTAAGGAAAAAATTCATTTGAGGAAATCTATTTACAAAAAAATACCTTCGTTAGGAGATGTCACTGAACCTTGTGACTCAACCATTTTTTGTAATACAGGACAATTACGTTTGTCATGATCTGATCCTCGTATTCCACATCCATGACATAAACGATCCTTAGATCTAACTTGCTCCATAGACATCTCCTTTCCTCCCTTAAATCTCTTCCCACTGCCTTTAGTTTTTGAAACATCTGGTGGACGAATATATATTTGGGGTGGATATGACGTTACAATGGAATCATAACTTCTTTCATTCTGATCTTGACTTGATTTCAACTGATCCAATTCTTGATTAACATTCACCAATGCATCGTGGAAAAGCTTCCCAGCTTTAGGTGAAGATTTTGCTTTAAGGATGCACTTTTGAAGGATTTGAGACCATTCATCTGTAGATGTATATGATGCTGTATTATGACTTCCACGAAGTTCGACATCAGCAACATCAAAAACAGGATTAGCCAGTGCATTTATAGTCCACCTATTCAATATATAATGATGCGGTAAAGAGGTGACAAATTGCAATCTCAGAACGAGTAACAGATGTCTGCATGGAACCCCTTCAGTCACAAACATTTTGCAGCTGCAACTTGCTTCATTATTTTCTTTCGTATATTTCACGATTTTAAATTTTAATTCTCCTTCTTTCTTTACCGTATAGGTAATAGAACAACTATCCATATTTGTTGGATTTGCACCGTATTGCATGCTTTCGACCAGTTCATCTTGAAATAAATTAAATATGCCCCGTGTATAAATAGTTGCCATTTGTTTTTCCATTGCAAAAGTAGTTTTCATCTGTGGCTTACTATTAATAGAACTATGGTCGGCTTCTAACTCACGATTCCTCATTCTCTTGACTGCCATTTCAAAATTGGTATAAAATTCAACTAATGTGTTTTTCTTCCTCACATAGTTGGAAAAAAATGAGTTCATACTTTCACTACGCTGTGTTGTCCTGCATCCTGCTGTAAAAATATCCATAGAGTATGCCGGTATCCATTTAGAACGGATTTCGTATAAAGATATCAACCACTTGTTACCTTGCAGTGTATTGTTTTCAATCACATCTTTTCATTTTGCCTCAAAATCATTAGGAGTTTCTGAGTTCCAAATGCAATATTTAAAAGGATTGATAAAATTACTATCATACGCCGTTGCACCTAATTTTTCAGAAATCTTACTCATGATATGCCACATGCAGAATCGATGATGTGCTCGTGAGAGTACTATCCGAATAGCAGCTGTCATTGCCGGATCCTGATCAGTGATGATGTCTTCAGGCTCTTTGTTACTCATGGCTTCTAAAAACTTTTGAAACAACCAAACAAATGACTCTGTTTTTTCATCCTTTAAAAATCCAGCACCAAAAACTGTTGACTGACCATAGTGATTAATTCCAATAAAAGGTGCAAATATCATTGAGTACTGATTTGTTTCATATGTTGTATCGAATACAACAACATCCCCAAAATAGTGGTATGCTTTTCTTGCCCTACCATCAGTCCAAAAACAGTGTGTTAATCTGTCCTCATCATCAGATTCGAAAGCATAAAAAAAACTAGGATTGCTTTCTTGGTTAGTTTTAAAATGCTCCAATAAATTATACGCATCATATTCCTTTACAGCATGTTTTTTCTTCTGATTCAAATTTCTGATAACTCTTTCTATGCAACCAATGTTCTCGTACCCAGCAGATTGAATTCCCAAAAGTGAGAGTTTTTGAAATACCTATATTTGCTGTTTTCGCTTGTTTAAACAATATTACAATACTTTCTTTGTTGGGGTTATTTGACGATGCGATGGAAACAAATGAGTTTTACTTGGTGTTGCAAGAGGGTGGTTGTGCCCTTCCGTAAACTTTGTGACAGCCCATTTTCCCTCTGAATTTTTGGTAAACCGAATATATGATTTACAACCCGTTCTTACAACATTTCTTCTCCGTTTAACTTCAACATCCAAAGACCTCGGCCTTATATAGGGAGTTCCCTCCTTAGCGCATACAATAACCTTAGATTGTAACTCTTTTGTTTTTGAATGATATCCCGTAGACGAGCTACGTATGCCAAACCCTCCCTCCTTTGCATATTTTGTATAAAAATATTTTCCTTCTTCTATTGAGTCAAATATCATCCCTATTTTTGGTTTCAATTCTTCGTTAGTTTGCGGTATATACATTTCAGAATCTTCCATGTCTTCAATATTCAGAGAGGCTTCGCCTTGCTCCATCGAAATCTAATTATTTGAGCAAAGTGTTAAATTGATAGAATTCGTATTTAAAAGTGATGAGACATTTTTCTAAAGCATCAGGTTTCTAAAGTATCTTAGCCACATTTTGTTGATCAATTTTCTAAAAGTCATTTCATAAAGTTTGAATTTTAAAAATTTAATTGGTGGATAAGTGAATTGTTATTTTCTCAATTCCCTGTTTGTATGTATTCTATGATTGTATGCCTTATTTAATAGATTTTTGAAAGGTTGAATGTATGTCTTATTTTCTTATTCCATCAATCAAAAGCCCAAAAAAATGTAAAACAACATCTAAACGTTATGCAAAAGAATGTACAACCAAAGATTGAGGATTGCTCACATATCTGGAAGCAAGGTCAGTGGGAGCTTGATGCGGGCTTCCTTCCATGACTGTATGCTCGCTTTCTTCTCAGATCTTAAGTAAAAAAAAATCAAGGTTTCAAGCAGAACAAGAGTAATAGGGGAAAAAAGGAAAACAGGGTTGATGAACCTTCTTCCATCAATAGTAGCTTACTGGTTCAGATCCGGGCCGGGGACGGTGGATGGACGTGAAGGGACGCTGCTGCTGCGGTCTAGCTCTTTTCCCTCTCCGGGCTCTCAGCGCGAGGGATATCAGCGGGCGCTCGGCGAGAGAAAGAGAGGGATCTGAGCAAACTGATTTCTTTGAGGTTAGAGCTGCGATCTGGAACTCCGAGCACTCGGCGAGAGGGAGATCTCAGATCTGAGAGGAAGAGCTCAGATCCGGGCCGGGGATAGTGGACGACTGCTGCTGCGATCTCTTTTCCGTCTCCGGGCTCTCGGTGGCAAAGAGACGTGAAGGGGTCTTCTCCGGTGAGAGATCTGGGCGCTCGGCGGGAGGGAGGGATCTTTTCCGGAGGCAAAGAGACGTGAAGGGATCTTTTCCGGTGAGAGATCTGGGCGCTCGGCGGGAGGGAGGGATCTTTTCCGTCTCCGGGTCTCCGGGCTCTCGGTGAGAGAGAGTGAGAACTCAGATTTGAGAGAGGGAGGTAGAGAGCTCAGATCTGGCAAAGAGACGTGAAGGGATCTTCTCCGGTGAGAGATCTGGGCGCTCGGCAGCAAAGAGACGTGAAGGGATCTTCTCCGGTGAGAGATCTGGGCGCTCGGTGGCAAAGAGACGTGAAGGGATCTTCTCCGGTGAGAGATCTTTTCCATCTCCGGGTCTCCAGGCTCTCGGTCTCTTTTCCGTCGCCGGGCTCTCGGTGAGAGAGAGTGAGAACTCAGATTTGAGAGAGAGAGAGGGAGGTAGAGAGCTCAGATCTGGCATTTGTACGGCTCTTGGTTTTTTTTTAATCCGCATCTCACTGGACCGTTCGATCAATACCAATCGAACGGTCCAAATTCAACACCGCATCTATCCGCATGCCGCACGCCGCAGCATATCATTCCCCTATATATATATATATATATATATATATATATATATATATATATATATATATATATATATATATAGGGAAATGATTTCCTATGACATGTCATAGGGAGTACCCTATGACATATGGTGAGTTCGTAACCCTAGAATATTTAGAATGTTCTGAATTTTTATGAGGATGATCACCCTATCTTAGATAGGACCCCCACAAATAATCGGCTCATTCTAAAACTTCTTGAGGCATCAAATATGATTTTCAATTTAACGGTTAAAATGGATGGCCGATAAAGCTTCTAGCTTTTGATGCCCCAACAAGTTTTAGAATGCTTTGATTTTTTGTGAACATTCTATCTAAGGTAAGTTGATCACCCTCAAAAAAATTCAGCACATTCTAAACATTCTAACATTAGTAATTCACCATATGTCATAGGGTACTCCCTATGACATGTCATAGGAACCCAGCCCTCATATATATATATATATATATATATATATATATATATATATATATATATATATATATATATATATATATATATATATATATATATATATATATATATAGGGCTGTTACGTTGAGCTGTGAGTTGCAGTAGGAGAAAATGAGCTGCTGGTATTTTGACCTCCCTAAAAGTTTTGGAATTTGATGAAATTTGGTGAGGGTGTTGTCTAGGGTAAGATGATCATTCTCACCAATTTTCATCAATTTCCAAAACTTCTAGGGGGGTCAAATGGTCAAAGCAAAATCTGCAGATTTTAACGGTGACTGCGAACAACAGATTTTGCTTCGACCATTTGACCCCCCTAGAAGTTTTGGAATTTGATGAAAATTGGTGAGGATGATCATCTAAACCTAGACAACACCCTCACCAAATTTCATCAAATTCCAAAACTTCTAGGGGGGTGAAAACACCCGCAGCTCACTTTCTAAAACCACAACTCACAGCTCACTATAACATTCCTCTCTCTCTCTCTCTTTCTCTCTCTCTCTATATATATATATATATATATATATATATATATATATACACACACACACACACACACACACACACACACACACACACACACACACAGAGGAATGTTACAGTGAGCTATGAGCTACGAAAGGAGAAAATGAGCTACGATCATTTTGACCACCCTAGAAGTTTTGGAATTTCGTGAAAATTGGTGGGTGTGTTGTCTAGGGTAACATGATCATCCTCACCAATTTTCAAGAAATTCCAAAATTTCTAGGATCATCAAACGGTAGAAGCTTTATCCACCATCCGTAGTAACCGTTAATTTTGCTTCTACCATTGGATGACCCTATAAGTTTTGGAATTCCTTGAAAATTGGTGAGGATGATCATGTTACCCTGGACAACACACCCACCAATTTTCATGAAATTCCAAAACTTCTAGGGTGGTCAAAATGATCGTAGCTCATTTTCTCCCTCCGTAGCTCATAGCTCACTGTAACATTCCTCTCTCTCTCTCTCTCTCTCTCTCTCTCTCTCTCTCTATATATATATATATATATATATATATATATATATATATATATATATATATATTGGTGGTTCAAGAGACATGGGGTAGTAGGCCCCAACACATGGGGGTAGCGGTCTCCAGCACTCAAAACGTGTTGATAGGCCCTAGGGGTAGTGGGCCCCGCTGTTGTACACTACGCAAGATGTTTTAAAAAAAATTTCCTCCATAGGCTCTTCAACATAGAGGAGCTCAACCTGCCATGTCATCTATTTTGACCTTCAAGGAAACTCCTCAAAGTATTCTACTTTGGTAGCCTCCTCCATAGACCCCTCAAAGTGAAAAATCATGGGATCTATATTAGGAGCCGTTGGGATCACGTGTCCAAAATGTGCAATCCCAATCGGTAGGTCAAATCGTTTGTTTCCTCCATCGTACTTGTGACGTCTGTTGCACACCACCGCCTGCCCCCACCCCCGTCGCCACCCATCCAATCCATCGTCACCGTCTCCTCCCTCTCTCCTTCCACCTTCTCTTTCCTCCTACCTCCTCTCTTTTCTTCCCCTTCTTCCTCCACTTTTCTTTCTTCCTCATCCTCTTTCCCCCCTAATCCTCATTGAAATTTGTGCATTCAGCCATGCCGTTCCGAACGCAACCGTTGTGCGTACGGCCACCCTGGAAGGACACGGTGATCATGGGTTGCTGGCGGCAACGGCCTATATTTGGTCGGTGATGGAGTGACGAGCATGGACTACCATAAGCAAAATAGCGTGAATGAATTAATCGAGACACATCGGGTATTTGGAATGCTTCATAATAAGAGCTGCCTCAGGTATTTGGTGGGCTGTATATAGCCCCTTCATAATAAGAGCTGCCTCAGGTATTTGGTGGGCTGTATATAGCCCCACCCAGGAAATGTTATATGAAAACAAATGGGGAATGCTAAAGTCTACAGTATCTGAGCATTGTCAGCCATGTGGTCACAATAACAAATCAGTACTAACCAACCACCGATTCTACTCCAGCACCATTCTCTACCGTCTCCCCCTCTCCGCTGGCCTCCGCCGCCGCCGTCGCCGCCGCAGCGGCGGCGGCGGCTGCTGCTGCTGCTTCCTCCTTGGCCTTGATCAGTGCGTCGATCAGGCTCTGGAGGCGCGACTCCACGTCTTCATCGATGGAACTCGGCATCAGGTTCTCCGCCACATCAGCAGGGGTGATCATGATCCTCTCCTCCACCAGTAGTCTCTCTATGGTCTCGAACAGCCGGTGGGATTCGACCCCCAGATAGTTGCAGGCCAGCACCCTGAAGGCCTCGAAGGTGCAGTACGACATCTCGATGTGCTTGTCCATCCGCCCCCGCCGTATCAGCGCCGGGTCCAGCTTCTCGATGTGGTTGGTGGTGAACACGAACAGCCGCTCCCCGCCGCAGGCCGACCACAGCCCGTCGATGAAGTTCAGCAGCCCCGACAGGGTCACCTTGCTCCCCTCGTCCTTCTCCTCCTCCCCGGCGCTCTTCTTCTCGCCGCTCCCCTCCTCCTCCGCCGCCGCCGCCTTCGGCTTCTGCTTCCTCTTCCCCGTGAGGTCGAGCGAGCAGTCGATGTCCTCGATGACGATGACCGATTTCCCGGTGGTCTCGATCAGGAGCCGCCTCAGATCGGTGTTGGTCTTCACGGTGGTCAGCTCCACGTCGTACACGTCGTAGTCGAGGTAGTTGGCGATCGCGCCGATCATGGTCGACTTACCGGTCCCCGGCGGGCCGTAGAGGAGGTATCCCCTCTTCCACGCCTTCCCCACCCGGGCGTAGTACTCCTTCCCCTTCCGGAACACGTCGAGGTCGGCCATGATGTCCTTCTTCCGGTCGGGATCCATGGCGACTGTATCGAAGGTCGCCGGGTGCTCGAACACCACGTGGCTCCACACCCGGCCGTACTTGCTACTGGCGTTGTTGGTGTAGAGCTTCCGCTGCCGGTTCTTGACCCGGACATCCTTGCCCTCCTTGATGACGTGGGCGAGGTAGGAGGCGATGACGAGGTCCCGCTGGCGCTTGTGGAAGGTGAGCTTGTAGGAGCGGCGCTCCTCCGGGGTGGGGTAGAAGGAGATGACCTGAGAGCGGGGGGCGGTCTTGGCGGAGGACCACCAGAGCTGGGCGCCCTGGAACTCGTCCAAGACCTCCTCGTGGTCGTCCATGCTGAGGAGGAGGTTGCTGCTGCCCTTGCCGACCTCGGCCTTGAGCTTGCGGGCGTTCTGGGAGCAGGATGCAGTGAGGTAGGACTCGACGGCGGCGTAGGCCTCGCTGCGCTTCATCAGGTCCCCGGCGTACTCGGGGATGGTGATCTGGACGTAGGGGGAGAGGTAGCCGACGAGCTTGGAGGCGCGCTTGGCGAGGTAGGTGTCGAAGTGGGAGGGGAAGTACTCGCGGACGACCGCCCAGAGGAACATGAGGCTCGCCAGGACGGAGCCCAGCCCCGCCAGCCGCTCGTCCATCTCCGCCGCTGCTCAATTGGGTCTGAGCTCGCTCCGACCGTCGGCGGGCTACTTGTAATTGGGGTGGAGCAGCCGAGTTGGACGTCGTTTCTTGGTGGCCAAGAAATTTCCTGCAGCGTGTACGCCGTGTCGTTTCTTTTCTTGGAACGGAGCGGCGTGACTACGCGTTTACTGAGTTTACTCTCGGAATCCCGGGACCTGATCATGCGTGTCATGGAAGATAACGGCACGTCTGAAGTGGGGACTGATAAAAAAAAAAAAAAAAGGGAAATATTATTCATACCCCATAAATATGTAATTAGCCCCCATTTCCAACAAACTTGAATACACCCCATTTTTTTTTTTCATACCCCATTCCTATCCCAAAAAT
Source organism: Chamaelirium japonicum (assembly GCA_947650365.1). NCBI lineage: Eukaryota > Viridiplantae > Streptophyta > Magnoliopsida > Liliales > Melanthiaceae > Chamaelirium > Chamaelirium japonicum. Next base: position 88,834,515 of record OX393550.1, read on the forward strand.
ACCCTTACACCCCACCTTCAATACACCCCAGTTAAATGGCCCGCCCCAACTTGATTATACCCCAATCAAACACATACCCCCTTAAATATACCCCAATTATATGCACTCTTGAATACACCCCACTCTTAAATAAACCCAATGCAGCTGGCTGATACTTGAAGGCACAAGTAGAGCTGCAACTTGGGCGGGCCAACCTGAACCCAACCCGAGTCCAACCCGAACCCAACCCGAATTTGGGCGGACTAATCCGAGCTCAACCCGAATTATTTCTCCTCGACCCGACAGGACCCGACACGAAGTTAGCGGGTCTAGGTCAAGACTAAACGGGTTCGGGTCGTAAACGGGTCGACACGATAGACCCGTTTATTAAACGGGTCGGGTCCGGGTTTAGGGTCTGGACACGGTAGACCCAGGAAGATCCGTTTAGTATTCAATAGGTCATGTCGGGTCGGGTCAGGTCTACCAGCAATCCGATACTATAATATATAAAACCAGTGGGTCTTTCGGGTCAGGTCGGGTCAAGTCGGATTGGGTCGGATCGGGTCAACTGAATAGATCTGGGTGGTAAACGGGTCTTATCGTGTCTACCTGTTTATTAGCGAGTCGGGTACGGGTTTAGGATCTAGACTCGATTAGTTAAACGGGTCGGGCCCGGGTTTAGGGGTTTTGGACACGACACGAAACTAGACACGACACGAACCCGACACGACTCATTGCCACCCCTAGCTGCAACTTGGGCGGGCCAACCCGAACCTAACCCGACTTTGGGCGGGTTAACCCGAACCCACCCCGCACAACCCGACGGGTTGGGCGTGGGCTAAGTTTAAACGAACATTGGGTTGGGTTGGGGTACAAAAGACGCTGAGCAGGGGGTTGGGGTACAAAAGACGCTGAGCAGGGGGTTTGGGGTTTGGGGTATAAAAAAAAGGGCATTGTTGGTATTAAAGGATTGTTGAGTAAGTTATTGAGAAACGCTAGGGATACGGGGGCTAATTACAGATTTTTGGGGTATGAATAAAATTACCCAAAAAAAAAAGGATATTTTGACTTTGCCCCCCAAATTTTGTCTTGAATTAGACTTTACCTCCTATATTTTCATTAATTAGACTTTACCCTCCGAAACTAATTGTTCCTTCAACTCACCCTCCAAAACTTTATTTCTTTTCAGTCGGCTCACCCTTTCTCTTGATGATAAGGGCCGTTTGGCTAGTAGAAAATGAAAGAAATGATGAAAGTGGGAGAAATGCAGGAAGTGTTAACTGGGACTTCCGATCGGAAGTCTCAGTTCCGCTGTGTTTTTTATAGAAAAGATAATGCTAAGAGTTGTAGTTCTGCCACTTCCAGTGTTTGTTTTGACGAAAGTGTTATACAGGGAAGTGATATAAATGTAGAAAATATTCTGCAGTGATGGCGTGGTATAAAATTTTAGTAAAAGTGTTGCGAGGGAAGTGAAAAAAGTGTAAAAAATGTTATGTAGTGATGATGTGGTATATAAAATCCCACTTTCGAACGGGGGAAGTCACACTTCGAACCAAAAAGCTCCGAAATCGAGCAGTTGAAAAAGAAGCCTTTAAGGGTTAACCGGAAGTCCAACTTCCGCTGTCACTTACGTCGAAACAAACGATCGAAGTGATCGAGTTCCGCCACTTCGACAACTTCCGTGGCCACTTACGCCGAAACAAACGCCCCCGACGGAACAGTTAGTTTTTGGAGGTAAAGTCTAATTAGTGAAACTATAAGGGTAAAGTCTAATTCAGGCAAAAGTTGGGGGGGTAAAGTCAAAATAACCCAAACGAAAAAAGTCCAGCCACTGCTGTTGAATATACAACAGGACATACACCCGGACATAACCTGCAGTTAGTTTTGTAGGTAGCATCGGCCACTGGCCAGCGAGAGTTTAGATCTCCTCCAGTCGGTCGCCCCCGGTCGGTGGGCCTTTCGCGCATGGAAGGTGACCCGTAAGTGAACCACACCGGTCCCACCGACCGGGGCCGACCGACGGGAGAGGATTAGAGCTCGATTTGAGCGGGTCCTGTCGGTGACCTGTGGGAGTGGGGCCAGGCCGATGGGGGCAAAGGTAACGTTACCTATCGGTCAACAGGAGGGGAATGCCACCGACATCGGCATTTTGTCCGAATGTCTGTCCCTTCGTTTGTTCAAATTCCATGTGGTGGTTGAGTGAGCACGCGAACCTTGCCCTGCCATCTCTGGCGGCCGGCTCTGAGCGAACCCTTCAAATTAGACACGGAAACCTAATCCGAGAAATTTTTTGAAGACCGGCAAGACCGGCCAATAGCAGTGCACCACATACGACAAGGCGGGGGAGGGGGGTAAGAAGGTAATTTGAATCCCAATGAAACTTACCGTTTGTTCCTTTTTCCCACACCAAATACTCTCACCCCATCCATTTTTTAAAATTTATATATTTACGCACTGTACTGCACACCTTCAATTTTTTTTTTTAATCTTATATTACCATTCTTCCACAAATTACTTCACATATACACGCATCCAAATCCTAACACCCTACCTCCATCAACTGCTCCAATTTGTCTGATTGGATAAGGCCATAGTCGACGCTTTGACGTACGATGCATGTTAGCGATTCTAGGCGATATCATCCATAATGAATGTCGTTCACGAGTTGACTGCATCTTGCTTCCTCTATTTTGCATTCATTAATTATTTGTTGTTATTTTAGGGTATTAGGACTCATTGACAATTGATTTAAATAACATTGGTAATGGTGTCGGTGTTGCTCTATTTTATATCTTGGTGAAATGGTTGTCTCAGTAAATAAAAATACTTAATTATGTGCTCTCTATGCTGAACTCGTTTCATTCATGGCTTTAATAATAGTTTTAGTGCACTCTCTCTCTCTCTCTCTCTCTCTCTCTCTCTCTCTCTCTCTCTCTCTCTCTCTCTCTCTCTCACTCTCTCTCTCGATGCAGTATGATCAGCACCATCAGATCATCGCCACATCTTCAGTTCATCGCCAGAGACCTTTATTTTCAGTCGTTTTTTATTTTATGCTTGGAGGACATTATCCATATGGAACTTGTAGCCATTTATTTCAATTTTCGACCCATTTTTTATGTTTTTGGCCTAATTTCTGCACTTAGTCCTATTTATGTTCTTGCCCAATTCATGGGGGATGTTCATGATCTCATCCGAGGGCTTTTCGGATTGAATCCGGGTCTTCTCGGGTGAGTTTTCTGCATGTTATTAATAAAATCTGGGTGTGTGTGTTTGCGGGGTATCGACGGACGAGATTATGTCTCGAAACCGGTGGTTAGATACCAAAATAACTCAAATTTAATGACGTGGCAGCATATGGGCTTTAATTAGGGCTAAATGAGCTTATCTTAAGCCTAATAGGGCTTCCCATTGAGATGCCCCCCCCCCCTTCTCTCTTTTCCCGTTAACCACCCGCCCGACCCCTCCTTGTCCGCACGGAACCAAGCCGACCCCCTCTTCCGTCCCCTCTCTTCTCTCTCTCTTCTTCCCCTTGTTTCTCTCTCTTTTCCTTTCCTTTCTTGGCACATTGAATCCCCACCATTCCCCCTTATTTTCTTTTGATCTTGGCCATCTAAAAGAAAACCCTAGCTCTACAAAAAGATGAAGAAAGAAGAAGAGTTCAGATTTTGATACTTGCTGAAATTTGTGCCTCTTCGTGAGAGCTTCCAGGAGAGACGCGTGTCTCCGACCCTCGTCGCATCCGCGACTTCGCCTCACGAAGGCTTTGGTTTTGTTTTTCCGAAGAATCCAGCTTCTCCCGACGTCCGGCCTTGCTCCGTGTGCGGGATCATCGGCGCATCCTCGCAACGACCCACGGCGGAAAACCCCAGGCATTATCTATCCTTTATTTTATTTTCCCTTCATATCCGCATCATTTTCATTTTGTTTTCATTGCCTTCGCTCCGCATCGCAGCCGTAATTCTCCCGTTCATCGCTAGTTGAAGCCCGAATATATGCTTAATCATCATATTTGCTATCCTTAGTCTGTCGGTAACCCTAGCAATCATATTTAGCCTATTTTCTATTGAAAATCTGATGCAAGCCTCTCTTTAGAATTTGACATCTATTGTTGTGATTATTATTATTATATGCTGAAATTTGTCTTAGTGATAATATTGCATCTTTTATTGTTAAATCTTAAACCTGCTTTATGTTGACTGTATAGAATCTTAGTACTGCGTGAGATAGTTTATATTTGCTGTCCTTTTAAGTCATACGACGCTATATTGATAATTAAATCTTAGTTATTGACCAAAGGAAAACCCAAAAGAGCTTAAGATTGTAGCGCCCCTTATCGGAGCCTGCATCAAGTTGGTATCAGAGCTCGAAAGAACCTGCTCGGGTTTCTTTTGAGTGCTGAAATTCAGCAAACCCTCATCTTCTTCTTTGCTGATTTTGCATAGCGCATAATCTTGCGTGCTTGAAATTGCATCTAGTGCTAGGATTGTATCGTGTGAAACATCTGCAATTGCATAATCCTTTGCATATCTCATAACCCATGGCTGATTGTACCCATCTGCACCGGGATGCCCGGAATCAGGGACGTTTTTCTCGAGGACCACAACCTCGTGGTGCTTGGCAAGAAGTGACCCAAAATACTTTGGATCGATATGCAACCTTATTGCAAGAGATCACGAATAAGCTAGGGCTACTTTTACAAGATAGAGGCGTCAACCCTCAGACCCGACCGGTCGAAGAGGACCCGGGAGGGGCAGAAGCCAATCCAAATGTCGGGGTTCATAGGGTCGATGGGCACGACCAACGCCAGGGCTTAAATCGAAATTCGGTTCCAGCCCCACCTCAGAACCAGAACCAAGCCTTACCTCAGAATCATAACCGATACCAACCGTATGAGCGAAATCGGGCTGACTATCTTGATTCGCCCCCTGAGTCTGAAGCTGAGTTGGACGAGTCCGAAATAGACTTCGAACGAGAGTACGTTCAGTTCGGTCGTCCCAGAAACCCTAGAGAGCAGCATGCGCGTGATCAGCACGGCATGGAAGAGCGCCTTGTGCGAGCCCTTGAGAGATCCCAAGGTTATGGAGTCCGAGTTGACATCGATGACTTTAGGGGAAGCCATGATGCTGACGCATTCCTCGACTGGATAGAAAGCGTCGAGCACTTCTTTGAATGAAAAGATCTCCCTGACGATCGAAAAGTTAAACTCGTGGCAACGAAAGTGAAAGGAGCCGCTTTGGTTTGATGGCGAGAGTTGCAAACAAGCCGCCTTAGGAAAGGAAAACAAAAGGTCGCAACGTGGACCAAAATGCATGACAAGATGCGACTGAAGTACCTTCCTCCTGACTACCGTACCTCTCTGTACCAGAGGTTGCTTAGCCTGAAATAAGGCAATCGAAGCGTACAGGAGTACAATGAAGAGTTTGACATCCTGACCATTCGTAACGTCATCCCGGAAGACGATGAACAAAAAGCTGCATGCTACGTCTCGGGATTGCGCTATCAAATTCAGGACGCGCTAGCAATGCAGACCATCCTCACTGTGATGGAAGCATCTAGGCGAGCTCTCAAGGCCGAGAAGATCCAACAACGAGCCTTTAGGAGAGAAGTTGCCCCTAGAGTACCCCCACGTGCCCCTTCAGCTGGAAGAGGAGCACTTCCTACCAGTGTCACCCCACCTGTTCCCACTCTGACTACAACTCCATCAAGAACCCATCAACCCCCTGGTCGGGTTGAACAACCAAGTCGTGAGCGAAGTGCGATAGGAAGTCGACCACCCGGAGCGGCTTACAAATGCTTCGAGTGTGGAGAAGTAGGACATCTTATCGCCCAATGCCCAAAAAGGAGACCTCAGACCCATCTGATAGAAAGTGAAGAGCCAACTGAGGAAATCCTAAACAACATGGCTGAAGAATGGCATGATGATGATCCTAGAGATGCCAAATATCAGGAGGATGATGAAACACATGATGTCGTCGCTGAAGCTGACGAGGCAACGCATGCACTAGTCATGCACCGTGTTTTGTCAACACCGAAAGCTTCTGAACCAGATCGATGGCTTAGAAGGAACATCTTCCACACCACTTGAACCTCAAAGGGGAGGCATTGTGTCCTCATCATAGACAGTGGTAGTACCGTGAACTTGGTCGCCCAGATCATGGTTAACAAGTTAGGGCTCAAGACAGAGAAGCTGGTCAAGCCATACAACTTGTCTTGGCTTAAGAAAGGATCAGATGTCGCTATTAAAGAGCGATGCCTAGTCGAATACACCATTGGCAAAATGTATAAGGAAGCCGTTTGGTGTGACGTAGCGCCCTTGGGCATTTGTCATATTCTGTTGGGCCGCCCGTGGCAGTACGACAGAAAGACAAAACATGATGGGGAGAAGAACACTTACTCCTTCTGCAAAGATGACTATAATATCACCTTAGTACCTCAGAGGGAGCCACTGAAGCAACTCTCTAGCGAGCCGACACCCCCACACGCCACCCCAAAATTGCCAAAAGAGAAACCGAAGGCCCTACCAACATTGCTGACACAAGCTTGCTTCGAGGACGAGCTTAGAGAATCTCGCTCCATCTTTTTTCTAGTAGCAAAAGAGGCCACAGAGGGCCCTAGCATTCCTCATGAGGTTCGAGTCCTACTTGAAGACTTCAATGATCTCATCACAGAGGAACTACCTGAAGGACTTTCACCTCTTCGGGATATTCAACATTGCGTTGACCTAGTCCCAGGAGCGACGCTACCACACCTTCCTCACTGCCGAATGAGTCCGTCTGAATATGAGGAGATGTGTCGACAGGTTACCGAGTTACTGCAAAAGGGACTAATCCAAGAGAGCATGAGTCCATGCGCAGTACCTACACTCCTAACTCCCAAGAAGGACGGGACATGGAGAATGTGCATAGATTTTCGTGCCATCAATCGAATAACTATCAAGTATAGATTTTCGATTCCCCGATTGGATGATATGCTTGACATGCTACATGGCACGAAAATCTTTTCGAAAATTGATCTTCGTAGCGGTTATCATCAGATCCGCATACGACCCGGTGACGAATAGAAGACTACATTTAAAACTCGGGAAGGACTGTATGAATGGCTAGTAATGCCATTTGGTCTATCGAATGCACCAAGTACCTTTATGAGGTTTATGAATAAGGTGCTCAGACCATTCATAGGAAAGTTTGTTATCGTATACTTTGATGACATCCTTATCTATAGTACGACATCTGAACAACATGTCGAGCACTTGCGAGAAGTACTGAAAACGCTAAGGAAAGATAAGCTGTACATCCATCTGAAGAAGTGCACCTTTCTGACAGACAGCTTGACCTTTCTAGGCTACATCGTGTGCTCCGAAGAGATACAGGTCGATCCAGAGAAGGTCGAAGCCATCAAATCATGGCCCGTTTCAAAAAACGTTAGTGATGTGCGACGGTTCCATGGTCTAGCATCCTTTTATCGCATATTCATTAAGAAATTTAGTTCCGTCAATGCACCTCTCACGAACTGTATGAAGAAGGGTGGTTTCCTTTGGACCCCCGAAGTCGAAGCAAGTTTCAATCTCATCAAGACCAAGATGATGAGTGCCCCAGTTTTGGCACTCCCAAACTTTGATAAGGTCTTTGAGATTGATTGTGATGCCTCTCACGTCGGGATAAGAGCAGTCCTTAGTCAAGAGGAACGTTCCGTCGTATTCTTCAGCGAGAAGCTGAACGCTACGTGTTTGAATTACTCGACATACGACATTGAGTTTTACGCGGTTGTTCAAGCCCTCAAGCACTGGAGGCATTACTTGAGCCAGCGAGAATTTGTGCTCAATTCTGACCACGAAGCGCTTCGCTATCTGAAGTCTCAGCGTAGCTTGAACCAACGTCATGCTAAGTGGTCAAATTTCTTGCAAGAGTACACGTTCAACCTCAGATATAAGGATGGAGTCCTGAATAAAGCTGCTGACGCTTTGAGTCAACGAGGCATGATGCTAGTCACTTTACAGCCCGTTGTTGTTTCTTTTGACGCTCTGAAATCGATGTACGCGACTGATCCGTACTTCGGTCCCATCTGGGAATCCTGTCAGGAAACGGGTACTGATCCCATGGCATCCTATATCATCCAAGAGGGATTCTTGTTCTGTGGAACCCGCATGTGCATCCCTGAGTATTCCCTTCGCGAGAGGCTTGTTCAAAACACCCATGAAGGGACCATCTCTGAGGAAAGTCCTAATGAATCTTTTAGAGATACGTTAATCCATGAATTGCACTTAAGTAATTTGGGAGGTCATTTTGGCCAAACCAAAACTATTGATTCAGTGGAGAGACGCTACTTTTGGCCTCACTTAAGGAAGGACGTCGTCAAGTTTGTGCAACGATGTCGAACCTGTCAAATGTTCAAAGGCAGGAAGCAGAACACAGGTCTGTACATTCCTCTACCAATCCCTACTCGTCCTTGGAAGGATATCACCATGGATTTCATTGTGGGTCTACCTCGAACAATTCAGCGTGTAGATTCAATATTTGTGGTTATGGATCGATTTTCTAAAATGTCATATTTCATACCATGTAGGAAAACTTCTGATGCATCATATGTAGCTGAGTTATTCTTTAGAGAAGCTGTTCGTCTGCATGGCATTCCACGGTCATTCCACGATCATTCACATCTGATAGGGACACTAGTTTTTTGAGCCACTTTTGGTGTACTCTTTGGTCAAAGTTAGGAACTAAACTTTAATACAGTAGCGTGTATCACCCTCAAACTGATGGACAAACGAAAGTTGTCAACCGTAGCCTTGGGGATATGCTTCGATATCTAGCTGGTGAAAGACCAAAACAGTGGGATGTAGTTTTACCACAAGCTGCATTCGCATATAATAGTTCAATTAATCGCTCAGTAGGTAAAACTCCTTTTGAAATTATCTATGGCCATGTTATTCCCCATTTTTTGGATAGAACTGTCTTACCGCCTACAGGTCCTGCAAGTGTTGATGCTGATGAATTCCTTGAACACATCAAGACCGTACAGCAAGAGTCGCTTGAGAAACTGAGGAAAAGTAAGGCCAGGTATAAGGCAAGCGCAGATTTACACTGGCGAGAGAGCACCTTTCAGCTAGGGGACTGGGTCCTCGTTTACTTTTGCAGAGAGCGGTTTCCCACAGGTTCTTATGGAAAGCTGAGCCAGAGGAAGTTTGGGCCCTTCCGCGTTCTCCGAGTGTCGGGACCCAATGCTTACCTGCTGGATTTGCCAGATGATATGCCGACATCGCCAATCTTCAACATCTCAGAGTTGTTCCCTTTCCACAGAGACCGGCCAAATACGCCTTCAGCGCCACAGATTCCTTTTTCAGATGCACAGAGAGACGAGACAGAGCAGATACAGGAGATAGTTGACATCAAAGAGCTTGCTACCCGCCGCGGTGTTTTCCGACGGTTCCTTGTTCGGTGGGTAGGCAGGCCACTGTCAGACTGTACCTGGGTGGACGAGCGATAGTTGTGAGCACAACGGCCCGACCTCGTATAGCAGTTGGACGTCCACTCGACGGAGTCGAGTTCTTTCTAGTCCTGGGGAGTTGATGCAGCATGATCAGCACCATCAGATCATCACCGCATCTTCAGTTCATCGCCAGAGACCTTTATTTCTAGTCGTTTTTTATTTTATGCTTGGAGGATATTATCCATATGGAACTTGTAGCCGTTTATTTCAGTTTTTGACATATTTTCTATGTTTTTGGTAAAATTTCTGCACTTAGTCATATTTATGTTCTTGCCCAATTCATGGAGGATGTCCATGATCTCATCTGAGGGCTTTTCGGATTGAATCCGGGTCTTCTCGAGTGAGTTTTCTACATGTTATTAATAAAATCTGGGTGTGTGTGTTTGCGGGGTACCGACGGACGAGATTATGTCTCGAAACCGACGGTTAGATAGCAAAATAACTCAAATTTGATGATGTGGCAGCATATGGACTTCAATTAGGGCTAAATGGGCTTATCTTAAGCCCAATAGGGCTTCCCATTGAGATGACGCTCCCCCCTTCTCTCTTTTCCCGTGAACCACCCGCCCGGCCCCTCCTTGTCCGCGCGGAAACCAAGTCGACCCCCTCTTCGGTCCCCTCTCTTCTCTCTCTCTTCTTCCCCTTGTTTCTCTCTCTTTTCCTTTCCTTTCTTGGCACATTGAATCCCCACCATTCCCCCTTATTTCCCTTTGATCTTGGCCATCTACAAGAAAACCCTAGCTCTACAAAAAGATGAAGAAAGAAGAAAAGTTTAGATTTTGATACTTGCTGAAATTTGTGCCTCTTCGTGAGAGCTTCCGGGAGAGACGCGTATCCCCGACCCTCGCCGCATCCTCGACTTCGCCTCGCGAAAGCTTTGGTTTTGTTTTTCCGAAGAATCCGGCTTCTCCCGACGTCCGGCCTTGCTCCGTGTGCGGGATCATCGGCGCATCCTCGCAACGACCCACGGCGAAAAACCCCAGGCATTATCTATCCTTTATTTTATTTTTCCTTCGCATCCGCATCATTTTCATTTTGTTTTCATTGCCTCTGCTCCACATCGCAGCCATAATCCTCCCGTTCATCGCTAGTTGAAGCTCGAATATATGCTTAATCATCATATTTGCTATCCTTAGTCTGTCGGTAACCCTAGCAATCATATTTAGCCTATTTTCTATTGAAAATCTGATGCAAGCCTCTCTTTAGAATTTGACATCTATTGCTGTGATTATTATTATTATATGCTGAAATTTGTCTTAGTGATAATATTACATCTTTTATTGTTAAATCTTAAACCTGCTTTATGTTGACTGCATAGAATCTTAGTACTGCGTGAGATAGTTTATGTTTGCTGTCCTTTTGAGTCATACGACGCTATATTGATAATTAAATCTTAGTTATTGACCAAAGGGAAACCCAAAAGAGCTTAAGATTGTAGCACCCCTTATCGGAGCCTGCATCACTCTCTCTCTCTCTCTCTCTCTCTCTCTCTCTCTCTCTCTCTCTTTAATCTTTTTAATTAAGAAGGCTGAGCACAATGCCCGTGAATAGAAAATGTGATACAAAAAACCTGGTGGCTACCATCCTGGAGGCCAGGCTGTATGGCCTTAAAGAAACGGACGGTACCAAAGGCCCAACAGAGATGCAAAAATGGCTCAACTGTGCAGAGGCAGTGTTTGCGGCCATGGAATATATTAATAGCGAGAAATGGTTCCTATTCAACATCGTCATGGTGGACAATGCGAAGAAGTAGATAGAAACAGACACTAAAGAACAAAGAACAATTGGATGCTAATTATTCAAAGTTTTAATGCGTATTTTATACGCGGTTGATGGCATTCGGAATCTTTTAGTCGGATTCAATTTGAATATTAATTTCTATTTGTAAACTATGATTTTGTGAGATTTTAATTTTCTTGAATATTGATTTATCTCTTGAACTATATTAATGAGGTTGTAGGAATGCATTTACTTAGTGTTTTTGTTTTAGATATTCTATACTATTTCACAAATATCATAGTAACATACATATTGTGAAAGTTGAAAGTAGAGAGGGGGGGGGGGTTTAGATGTTCTATATGTTTTCTATTTCCATACCAATTAATAATACTGATATCGATTGTGTGTGCATTTGGTGGGTTGGGTTGGGTGGGGGAGGAGGGCGGTGGTCGCTCCGAAGGTGCCCGCTTCGTGCCAATCAGCACGGGCATGCACTAGTAGGATGTCAATTTAAGTCTTTTACATATTTATCATTGACTAGTTACTAGAGTTAACAAGGAGCCTTGAGGAAAGGCCTACCAAGTAGATCCTCTGTACAACTATATCATTGCACAAGTTTGATAACCAAAACTAAACTAAATTTTATTTCCAACCACCCTTACATTATTCTAATAAAGGAGAACAATGTACTGCAAAAATAAAACATCAAAAGGAAACACCAAAAGAGAAACAATATACTACTTCACTACTCCTAAGCTTCTACTAGTGCTCCTGAATTTCCTTTCATAAAAGTGAGTCTGCCCATGGGAATAAGCAGCCTCCAAAATGAATTGGAAGATTAGCCGGTGATGGCTAGTGACATCCAAATAGCTTTTAATAACTAGAAATAAATATCTTTTAATCCAAGTTATATTCAAAACTACCGATTCTAAACATAATTCGAAATTGTATATCTAGATCCAAGTTGTACAATACGTGAACTATGGTATTAATATTATATCAAGTAATTAATTATTTTCTAACCTAATGTAAACCCTGATGTTATTTTGTTCAACCCGCCCCCAGTAGGCATTACTATTGGGCTTTTATTTCGCATCAGAGGGTCAGCTCTATTCATGCATGGGTTTCATTCATGCAACATTATCTAATTGGCCAAATAGTTTTTTCATCTTTCACGGTGGAGCACTACCTCCCAGCTTCCTTTGCTTTGGGGGCTATTGCGACCCCAGGTCAAGTTTCCTAGGCCAGATCCCTAAAATGAAAAATACCTAGCTTTATCACAAACCCTGCTCGTGACCTCAAACCTACTTTTGGATTTTCAACTGCACACCCCTGGGAGGTTCACCTTCCAAATGTGTATGGAGTCTCTACCTCTCTTTGTAGCTTATTTTAATTTTCTCTTTTCCTTTCTTTTCTATTTTAAGTCTCTCTTCTCACAGCTTCAACCCTAAAGACTACTAGTCACTCATCAATGACTCAACCCCAGTATGTTCAACTATTCTAATTTCCCTGACACTCCTATGAGTGTGGGGACCATAATCCAATATTAATTTATTTATCGGGGTTCTTCTTTTTAACTTTTTGTATTTTAAGAATAAGTCGCTAAGGTTAATGTGTCCGAACATGTATAGCTGCATATTTTCATTTTAATTGCATCTTGTTACTAGTCTATGCATGCGCTGGCGACTCGTGACGCCGTGTGCAAGGTTGGGTCCATTGATCACATGTGACGAGTCCGGTGGGACTCATATGCATACTCATGGCACTTAATTCTAATCTAATATATTATAATATTTAATTAACATAAATGTTTCAGCTGCAACATTTTATGTCATTAAAAACTACTTTTAAAATGTAGAGATCGATCACCTGATTGGCAGTCGTGGTTCCAAGCTAGGCGTCTAGCTCTTGCTTTCATCGTCCACGTGCAAATTGTCACGATCAGCTCTGTCAAGATGAACATAGCAAGTCTAAGGTTATCCAATCTCAAGAGGGGTAGGCTAAAATTAGCCCAAGCAAAGGGTTTAGATGCCATCGGGCGCATGGCCAAGCAAAGGGTTTACTGTATCCATTGCAAAACAATGCGGTCGACGGGTACGGCTGCCATTCATGGCCTTGTCGGGCCTAAACCCGGCTTGACAGCTGCTACTTTGCCTTGCTCGGTCGATCCTGGGATCGGCGACATTGGCACCAAGGTACAATGGTTGACGGTGCAATAAGGACTATACCCATACATGGCCAGTGGAGGTCATTCCACACAAACACTGAAGCAAATCATACTCCACATATTTTTCATCTTCTAATTATCATCACCACACCCATATATATATATATATATATATATATATATATATATATATATATATATATATATATATATATATATATATATATATATATATATATATATATATATATATATATATATATATATATATATACTTAAATCTAATTCCCACCATCATGTAACATTAGCGCTACTGTTATTATTCTGCATACATAAAAGAGTAGATCGAAGGTAGGGGAGAAACAAGTGGTAGTGGTGATGTGTGAGGCCGTCGGTGTGTCCGTGTGGCGGTGCGACAGGTAGATGGAGGAGATGGTCAATGACCGGTGGTGTTCGGATCTGATGGCGTTCAGCTAGAGGGGGTGCTTGGCCTATGGTCGGGATGCCACCCCGTCTGTTATGTGCCTAAATAGTTATTGAGACCGATCTCCAACAGCTTCAGAGTTTTTGGAAAAACGGTCGGGTTCGTAACATTTGGTATCAGAGCCAGCCTCAAGTCCAAGGTCCGAATCATGGAAGGGACGATTTATAGACTAGATTAAAATACTGGTAGGTAAATAAAAGCAGTCAAAAAGGAAAAGAGCTACCATCTGGTCAGTGTCGATAGAGTGGGCCAACGAAGACGTCGGCTGCGAAAGCGTGGTGGTATGTTATATGTCTAAATAGTTATTGAGTCCGATCTTCAACGGTTTCGGAGCTTTTGGAAAAATGATCGGATTCGTATCAGTGTCACTTGATCGGCGACGACGACGACGACGACGTGACAAAGGTGCAAGAGGAGGCGCCCAAAGGGCCATGCATCAGGGAAGAGAGATAAGAGGAGGGGAGGGACTGACCTGTGCCGGGGGACTCCTCTGTGATCGGATCCTCATCGGTGCCGGCCACGCACTAACCCGAAGTGGACAGATCAAGGGAGGGGTCGGCTTGTCGGCTATGGGGATTCCTCCTTCACGGCTTCCCCGCCCTCATCCGGCCGGCTCCTCCTTGATCAGCCACACACCGCCATGCGAGGGAAAGAAGAAAGGGCTCGGCCATGGGGTTCCTCCTGCTCTGGACTCATCCACACACACACACACACACACACACACACACAGAGAGAGAGAGAGAGAGAGAGAGAGAGAGAGAGGGGGGTTGGTGAGGTAACGGGTAAAGAGGTATTGACCCAAGTTTTCAGGCTTCTTTATAGGGAGAGGGGGTGGCTGAAGGGGTTAGAGAGAAATTTGGGGAACATGGAAAACTTTGAAATGGTGAAAATGAGATACGGGAGACACGGATTGGAAGACACGGGAGGTGATGGGTGGTTACATAGACATGGGAGCTAGGGCTGACTTCGGGGTTTAGGGCTCCGTTTGGTTCCAAGTATCCGGAGCAGTAAGTCACTTTGAGGTAAGTATTCAAGATAACGACTATGATTTATCGCATTTGCTTCACTGTATCCAGTGCAATAATCGATTTGGCGACTCTGGGATACCTCATAACTGAGGTAACTCAATACCGCAAAATAAGCGATAAGACGAATGACTCGTATCCAGAATACCTCCAAGATACTTTGGACCAAATACATTGAATGGGCGAAACTAGATGAGGGTTTTGAGAGTGGTGCGCACGTGTGATAGAAAGGAGGGAACGGATCTGACCAAATCAGATCTGACGGCGAGCATTCCAAACCAAAAGGATGAGAGAGAGGGACTCATCATTAAAGGTTTGAGATGATCCTATGCTCCAATTCTTCTCATCACACCACCTATTATGGATTATCCAATTTAATTCTGAATTTCAAATCCCTTTATCCAAAGATAAATATGCAAACAAAAAAAAAATGATCCATGGGTGGTTCAACCTCGGTGGCCTATGTCGCTCGAGCACGGATTGCTACCATCAATTAACGTAGATTGGTATCATATAATCTTTGTTTAATTATTTATTTATATGCGCATATGTACGTACTCACACTCGCGTGCATGCGTGCAGGCACACACAAACACACTTGTGCATAAAATCACTACGCTACAATCCTATTGTATGGCGATCCGGATCCGAGACCCATGGTCCGATCTGACACTATGTCAAACCACACAAATCAAGCATCAACAAAGTGCAAACATAGCTTTTTATTATTATTGTACATCAGACGGTCATGCACATGTGCAACAAAACAAATTTTCGGAAATAATTTTACAGGTATTACAATGCATAGCTTGAGTTATTAAAGTTAGAGCACAAAATTCAACAAAGATTTAAACTCCCACTGCATGTGCTAATATCTAATCTGGTACAGACAATAGCATACATGAGGCTGCCGATAGCTCAAACATAAAGAACATTGGCAACATACTTGTGTTCCTGCTTCGTCTTTGGGAACTGCTCCTCGGTCAATTTGAAATGATTAGCTAAAGGGGGTGTAAACTGGCTTTGCACCTTTCATGTTGAACCTGCTAAGAACCTTTTCAACATACTTAGCCTGAGACAATTTCAGAATGTCTTTTGCTCTGTCTCTGTTGCTCCTCATCTCAAGAATTTGCCTTGCAGCACCCAGATCCTTCATTGCAAACTCTCTTGACAATTTCAAAGGATGCCGTGATATCAAGTGGAAGATTGTTATAGTGGATGGAGCTTGATGGTTTGGTTAGAAGATTGTGATGCAGTCCCTCGAAGTGCACAAGGCCCTGGAAGATCGGGGGCAGACCCCCTACACATGGGGATGGAGTCCGACAAAGTATTTTCAAAGGTATTTTTGGTATTATTTTATATGGTTCAATGTAAACACTAACTACAAGGGGTACATATAGAAGGTTAGCCGTCAGGTCCGTTATTCCTTGCACCATCTTATTTTTCCCTTGAAGCATAGCGAAAATTTGGTCGTGAAAGTAAATAGGCAAATTGGTAAACCTTATTGAATTGTCTTTTTGGTTGTGTGATTGTATCTTGTTCTTTCTTTTATTCCTAACAACTACATGGTCAACCTTCGAATGGCACTCGATCATCAGCACAAAACTGAAAAAAAAAAAAAGGAACCCTAATAGATCTTGTAACCCATATATATCTTCATCCCTATTTAGTTTCCGGGCAGCTGACTACAGATTAAAAACCAGGAATTGTTCGGAGAATAGGAAGCCCTAACATTCGATTCATGAACCCTCGTAACATCATCATCGTCCAATGCAACTTCTCATCTGAAATTTCTGTCTGCTCTTCCACAAAAGTACGTGATAAGTAATACTATAAAAAACATTAAATTATTGTAGGTTATGTAATGCTAGACTAATTAGGTTAGGTGGGTTAGGGTTAGGGTTAGGGTCAATCCACCAAGGGTTAGGGTTGCATCTTAACCCACCAACCTGCTTAAGCCTAGTTGAGGGCAAAGGGTTAGCTGTGGAATAAAAAGTGAGGCTGTTCCTGCACAAAATGAACATAGGCATCATGTCTAGATAAATTACATGATATTAGTCGACCAACAGCTTACCAGAAATAGAAAAAAAAATGTAGGGTAAATTACAAAAACCACCCCTGAAGTATACACCGCATTTCATTTTGGTCCTTAACTTTTTTTTGAGCAATTTGATCCTTGAACTATGCTCCATCTGCATTTAACCCCCTCCGTCAACTTTTAATCCAGAAAATACCCTTGTCACTTTTTAACAAGACTCAAAATTGTTTGAAAATATTTAACTTATGGTTACTAGGACAAAGGCATTTTCGGAATAAAAAGTTGGCAGAGGGGGCTAAATGCAGACGAAGCATTGTTCAAGAATCAAATTGTTAAAAAAAAAAACAGCTGAGGTACCAATATGAAACGAGGTGTATAATTTCGGGGAGGTTTTTGTAATTTGCCAAAAAAAATTATTTGCATATTACTCAGACGGAATGCAGGATGCAAATTCATTAATGTACACTTAATATACTGATATCACAAATCTACCTTCAAAACATTAACAATGCATGACTTTGTGAAACACTCATGAGGGTGAAAAAAGAATAACAAATAATACATGTTTATACAGTCCCTATATCACATTATACACCAAGGGGGGAAAAAAAATAAAACAAACCAGAGAATGAAGAAATCTCACTTTCATTATGCAACAGAAGGCCGTATTCTCGCGTATATAACCTGCTCGTAGAACCTTCTTGTCCTGAAAAACAATGCCAAGGCAACAGCAGACCCAAAGAGAGTAACAGATGCCATTATAAGAAAAGATAGCATGAAGCAGTGATTACCGGTGCATGCTTGCCCACCGGATGATGATGATGATTCCATGTCGTATATATAACCCACCACTCTAACAGACAGAAGATAAGATCCAATGGGGCTTGCAATGGCAACAGTGTTGAAGATGGTGCCAAAGTGCCTCAAACCGAATATTTCTGAGGTGATGCTGGGCATCAGTGACCATTGAGAACCATAGCACACGCCGACCATCACAAAACCCACAGGCAGAGCGCCGGGAAGGCCAGATGAGATGACCACATGGCCGACGGTCATGATCGCTAGTGTCATGGCGATGAACAGTGGCCTTGCGCAGCCTCGCGAGCGGAGGAAATAATCAGAGGTGTAACCAGCGCCAAAACGCCCAAGAAAATTCCATAAACTCCACATAGAGACCAGCGTACTCGTCTTCGTGCTTGTGTAACCAAGGGAGCCTCCTATTTGACTCGTATTATTTACTGTGGCCAATCCAGAGCCCATCCCACATGACATGGCTAGAAACAATAACCAGAAGTCAAGTGTCTGCATGGCCTGCAACAGATTAAATACTTCTACCCTTGGCATGAGACCCTGGCCACGATTATCATGAGGCACTTCGCGAGGTGCGATATGGTCATCTTTGATGCAAGTCTTTTCCGCTGGTAGTCTGTCATACCTTTTCTGCTCTATAGTTTCATGGTGACTCGTATCATCTATCAATCGGATCCTTTCGTGATGAAAAGGTTCAGAAAGATTCTTGGATTCCCGCGACTGAGCTTTAATGACGAACGTTAGTGGAGAGAGAAGTAGTAAGAGAAGAATCACCAACATCAGAACACGAGCAGGTAATCCCAATGCCAGAACATGCTGCCCTATTATGACGGTCATAAGGTAACCGGCAATGGTTAAAGCAATGAGTGAGAAACCATCCAAGAACCGTTTGTCATCTGCCCCATCTATGCGCTGAACTACTACGAAATACATGAGCACCAGAGGTAGGAGACTGGGCAATAGCGCAATCATTAGAAGGAAATGGCTAGGATTGCCACTGAATAGTGTCTGGTATACTTGAATTAAAATTGCTCCACTTAGGCCAAGAAAGCCCTGTGCAGAAATATGAAATGACTGCCTTTCAGACCAATGCCAGAACTAAACAAATAAGACAATGCAATAATATAAGTATTGTTGTTTAATTAGTCAATTACAACTTGATGCCAGAACTTCCACGAGTGCCTACATATGAATTAGATATGCGGTCTCACACTCAAACATCGTATTCGTAATGTTGAATGGCCTAATGTTACAATACTCTCACAATTGAGCGCTGACCTTAGAATGTTGAGTGGCCCATGCTACACAAATGTGTTGGGATGGGTATGTAGCAAAATTCTATTCCTCTATAATAGATAGCATTGAAGATGAAATGCACATCAGATCAAAAGATGGAATATACAGAGTGCAAACAGATAAGAGCAAACGCATTGTGTGTATTGTGTAAGATAGCTTGCAATATATATATATATATATATATATATATATATATATATATATATATATATATATATATATATATATATATATGGGTCGGGATCGGCTGACTCAACAATAACCCAGCACCCTTTGATGCACCTAGAGGTTTTAGAATGGGCTGATTTTTTGTAGACATGTTGTCTACGGTATGTTAATCATCCTCACAAAAAATCAGCCCATTCTAAAACCTCTAGGTGCATCAAATGTGCTCTTTACATCAACGGTTTTCTACTGTTAATTTTAACCATTGATTTGAAGAGCGCACTTGATGCACCTAGAGGTTTTAGAAAGAGCTAATTTTTTGTGAGGATCAACATACCATAGACAACATGCCTACAAAAAATCAGGCCATTCTAAAACCTCTAGGTGCATCAAAGGGTGCTGGGTTATTTGCTGGGTCAAAATTTAATGGGTCATCCGATCCTGACCCATATATATATATATATATATATATATATATATATATATATATATATATATATATATATATATATATATATATATATATATATATATATATATATATATATATATATATATATTATTGGAAAGTGAAGAGGACTTTGTCAATCATCTAGGCATCATCTATCTTCTCCTCACATAACTTTAATTTGCTGACAATATTGAGCAACTTCGAGTTAAACTCGTCTACAGTCTTGAAATCTTAGAACTTGAGGATCATCCACTCATTCCTTCCTGTGATCATCTCCTGGTGATCATAACATTCTTCAAGGTTTTAAAAAACGCTAGGTGCTACTCGGGCAGTGGGAGGCCGCCTAGCGCCTAAGCGTTTTGTTTTTTTTTTATTTTAATTACTATTTTGATATTATATATAATATATAATATTGTCAACAAGCCCGCCTGGCCCGTCTAGATTTTTTGTATGAACCTGTAAAAAAGATTAGAAAATTGTTAATATTGTCAACCATCCCGCCTGGCCTGCCTCAGCCCGCATAGGCCGCCTTACACCGCCTAGTTCCGCCTGGGAGCTTGGCCATTTTTTTGCAGCACCTAGGAGCCAGGCTGGGCGGTGGGGGGACACTTTTTTGCAGCGCCTACGATGGTCACGAGCAAAGCACCGCATGTTCTAACTGATACGACAAGAAGTCCGAAAGAACTAAAGCATCGCAAGTCTCTACCCCGTCCATGTTCAAGTGCAAGCGCCAAAGCAAAGCAAAAGCCACGCCAAAGTAAAGCCAAAGCCGGTGCCAGAAGCACGATCGACGTTGCGAACCGACGATCAAGGACGCCGAGATCTAGCAAAAGCCGAGGGAGACACGAAAACCGAGGAACGGAGCTAAAGCCTCCTAACCGAGAAAGCGCAAAGCACGAAATGGACAAAAGCAACGGCGAAGACTCCTTAGCCTTTTAAGAAACCCTCACCCTGTAAAAATCTCTGTCCTGGGCAACCCCTCCAGAGCTCTCACACGAAGTAACATGAAAACGCGGATCAAAGGTACCCTCCAGAGGATCTCTCCCACAATCTCCTGATCAAACATTCGTCGCACCCAGCTCACCACCCCCAGTCCCCGGGTCCCGGCTCTGTAATCTTCATGTGTTCCCCGGGTCCCGACTTTGTCAATCATCTAGGCATCATCTATCTTCTCCTCACATAACTTTAATTTGCTGACAATATTGAGCAACTTCGAGTTAAACTCGTCTACAGTCTTGAAATCTTAGAACTTGAGGATCATCCACTCATTCCTTCCTGTGATCATCTCCTGGTGATCATAACATTCTTCAAGGTTTTAAAAAACGCTAGGTGCTACTCGGGCAGTGGGAGGCCGCCTAGCGCCTAAGCGTTTTGTTTTTTTTTTATTTTAATTACTATTTTGATATTATATATAATATATAATATTGTCAACAAGCCCGCCTGGCCCGTCTAGATTTTTTGTATGAACCTGTAAAAAAGATTAGAAAATTGTTAATATCGTCAACCATCCCGCCTGGCCTGCCTCAGCCCGCATAGGCCGCCTTACACCGCCTAGTTCCGCCTGGGAGCTTGGCCATTTTTTTGCAGCACCTAGGAGCCAGGCTGGGCGGTGGGGGGACACTTTTTTGCAGCGCCTACGACGGTCACGAGCAAAGCACCGCATGTTCTAACTGATACGACAAGAAGTCCGAAAGAACTAAAGCATCGCAAGTCTCTACCCCGTCCATGTTCAAGTGCAAGCGCCAAAGCAAAGCAAAAGCCACGCCAAAGTAAAGCCAAAGCCGGTGCCAGAAGCACGATCGACGTTGCGAACCGACGATCAAGGACACCGAGATCTAGCAAAAGCCGAGGGAGACACGAAAACCGAGGAACGAAGCTAAAGCCTCCTAACCGAGAAAGCGCAAAGCACGAAATGGACAAAAGCAACGGCGAAGACTCCTTAGCCTTTTAAGAAACCCTCACCCTGTAAAATCTCTGTCCTGGGCAACCCCTCTAGAGCTCTCACACGAAGTAACATGAAAACGCGGATCAAAGGTACCCTCCAGAGGATCTCTCCCACAATCTCCTGATCAAACATTCGTCGCACCCAGCTCACCACCCCCAGTCCCCGGGTCCCGGCTCTGTAATCTTCATGTGTTCGCAATAAAGACAACCCGAATCTTTTTTCTGTGCATACAGGGGGCTCTAAACTCCACTAAAAAACCAAAAACTAAAAATCCCACATTGTGCGTAGGCAAAGGCTCACCCCTTGCACCTGGGCTGCACCTGAGCGATTAACTGCATAGGACACCATTGTAGCTCATATGAGTTTTACACCAAACGCACTCCCTAAATCTATTGAAATGATCCATTAGGTTCATATGTTCGCTAAGGCTTTTCATTGTTTTTGCTCTTCCTTCCTGGAAATGTTCCTATAGGCCATCTTTAGTTTAATTTCTTCAAGAAAATTTATAGCTTGCAACTTTGGGACTGTATTAGGGTTTGATGAAATGTAATTCTTCTCTTAAACAATTCACCAAATACCTAATATGCATGATAGGTTTTGTAGGAAGAGCAATGGACACTCAGGGTCAACAGTACGATGAAAATGGCCCATAGGAATAAATCCACACCGAATAACATATTCTTTTTTCTCAATGAAATATAAACTTGAATTTTATGTGGATATCCTGCCTAAACTGTTCAACCTAAGCTCTGATACCACCTAATGTAAATAAGATTTGGGTAGGATGGGAATTTTTGTGATCTAGGTACCGAACGATGTGAAAGAGCTTAGTTTGTTGGGATTTTAAGTTCTGATTCCACATTAAGTTAAAGTAAAACTTTTGAGTTGGTGTGCACTAGTGCTCAGCAACTTACAGTGTCCATAAGGTTCAATTTTGAATGTAAATATCAAATATTTGTTTGTTGTCTAGAACAGAACAAGAAGCAAGACTTGGATGTTAGCACCTCAACTTAATTGTTTGTTGCAAGTATAGATCTATACTCCTATACCAATTGGGGCTGAATACTATCTTTAAGGATAAAAATCAAGCATATGTCAAGCACCAAATAGCCCACTGATAAACCAATATATGATAAGACACAAAGTGAAATCCAGTAATATTAACACTAGATGCCTTTTAGGCGCACAAATATGGACACGAGATCAGATCTGGAACAGATTACAGCTAGATGGTTTCTTGAAAGCACAAACATTAAAGAAAGGCTTGCCTAAGATAATGATGTTAAGATCAAACCTTTGATGTGTCCCGGATGTTCCTCAAGCGTTGTCGACTTGTCGGTGAAGCTTTTGGCTCCAAGATTGTCCCAAATAGACGAAAGATAGATGACAGTAGAATGAGACTAGAAGCTAAATGAGACTAGAAGCAAAAGGATGTTTTGTGGTGGAGAAAGGGAGGGAGGAACACGAAGGGAAGGGACGGGCGTCAAATGCAAATTTGCACATAAGCGTTGTGCAGAATTTGCAAATCAGCACTGATATTAAATGGCAGAGGGGTTAGTAGATGATTAAGTAGAGTGGCATTAGAAGACAGATGAAGATTCAAGGAAAGAGGTAAGACAAACAAGTGCAAATAAGCACTTAAGGTGGGTTTTCTTCAATAATTGACCTTTGCTGAGAAATTTGTGATCACAAAACAATTCGGTGAGGTTTGTAAATCCAGTGAGTTAGGTTACTTTGATTGTGCGAAAGCAATCAAAGATATCCATGCGGCACAGTACAACTTGAAGATTTCAAGACCTGCTCATCCATCCAAGATGGTCCTTGGTTTTATTTTATCATTTATTCTTTTATTTTGTGAGATTGGGAAAGAATTTTCAACTCACAGTACATCTTTTACTCCAAGATGGCCTTCAACTATTTCTCGACATGCATGATATGATCAACTCAGTGCATTTTCATCGCATCACGCTTTTCGGACTTCAATTTATACATAAAATATAGTATCAAAACTTTGATTTCTGACTTGAATACCTTATGTGTTTTAATTTAATTAACCAAATATCTCAGTTCTCATGTCACACATGTACGACCCGCGCTTAGAAAATTCTCTAAGTTTTAGGTGTCATTATGTGATGCTCACCTACTATGCATACCTCGATAGGCATTTAAAAACCCCCAAGTGTTGAGAGCATTGTTTCTACAGTGATGTGCATTGTAGTGCGCACCATGGCAGCTCACTTTGTACTGGTTTTGGCTTGCAGCCTTGCATGGTGCGCACCAGCGCACCAAGTGGATAGGCTGGTGCGCGTCGAATTGTGTGCACCACAAGTTACTAATTGGTTCTGTTTTAGCAATCTTACCCGCTTTGGTCAAGTCCTTTAGGTTTAATTCGAGCCATAACTCATTAGCCACCTAGGGTTAAGTCAATGTATGTAAACCTCTATATATAATTAGAGTATTGAAGGAAAAGGGTTATCTTTGCTTGGGAGTTGGGAGAGCTTGAGGAATCCATTGAAGAACCCATCCTTCATAGTCCTTCAACCAAAGAGGTGATCCAACATTCCAACCTGAAATCATATCAGTTTTATTCCTCTTTTGACTGCTTTGTTTTTTCCCTTGTTTTGGGATTCCTTGAGTGAACCCTTCATGGTTTTGGCTCTTGCCTATTTTCCCTATCTTGGTAAATCCCTTCTTTAGGGTTCTGGGTCCTCTCTTGGATTGGAGAGTGAAATCCATGTTTGGATATCCTCGAGGATTCGAGGAAGTCTTATATCCCTTATATGGATTGCATCGTGGATTCGAGTGCATAAATTCCTTTGGGTCTGCTTGTGGATTCAATCGAGAGAAAGTACCCGATGGATTCGAGTTCGGGTGGGATATCACGGAATGAGTATCTAGGGTCATTCGTGGATTAGAGCGTCGCGGGAAGAGGTAAAGTTTAAGAAAAGGAAGCCATCGGGCAGAGGCGACAGTGCGTGGGTTCGACTGAGCAACTACGAGGGAATCGAGTTGGCATTTCACTATTGATACCGAGGAAAGAGTCGATAGACTTTTGTACTTTGTACCTTCACCGTGTATCTAGTGGATTGCTTACACCTCCGAACTGGTCTCGGTGTGGTTTTTCCATGTTGAGGGTTTCCATGTAAGAAATTATTTTGTGTGATGTCTCTTACTACAGACCCTTGTATGCTTTGCCCCTTAGCACGCATGTTGTGACCCAATAGATGTTTATGTTGTTGCTTGTAAGAGGAACAACGAGTGAACCTCCCGACATTTGACTTAATAGCCTCATAACTGATTAGTGTATTTAGGAGAGCACATAAGAAGATTAAATTTATAATTGACAACATGTCTACATTGCGCCACCAAAGCAAGCGATTTGTGAGATCTTTAGGCCATGTGTTCGCTCCGCACTCCAGGAACCCCTCCACCCCTAGTAAAGGGATTTTCAGGGAGAAGATGAAAAGTTTTAAAGGTTTTTTCATGGGAGAAAGTACAAGACGTGATAGATGAAGAAGTGGAGGTGGAGGAAATGAATGGAACAAGAAGAGGTAAAGAAGCCACATGAATTTGGATCACGGAACAATAGAGGGAATGCCATAGGAGAGAGGAAAGAGAGGGGATGTGGGTGTGGCATGAAAACAGAGCGAGGGGGGAAGAACCTG